>BMAO01002022.1:0-19594 GCA_019973975.1 Trichonephila clavata
CTGCTGATATTAATTATCTTTAAGTGATTTTTCTATGATAAAAAAACCTAGAGAATGTAAGAATTGTTGAGGAGTAAACACATTTGTTGGTGCAATCACCTAATTACACTTCCCTGAGAAAAGGTTCTGAATATCTAAAATATATGTCATGAATATATATATATCAGCAAGGAAACTCCCTCATACATTCTTACACATATCTGTAGTTTACAACCAAATTTGAAATACTCCCATACTATCACAACAATACCAACGTTCAAGATAACTCGCCAAGTTTGGCAACCCTGATTTTGTCTGTGTCGAACTTGCTGAGTTGTGTGTGTGGCAACTCTGCTCTTTGTTTCATATAATGTCGTCAATATGGTTGTAATAATACGCTAATACCAAAATTTACTTTAGTTATGCCTGTATCTTTGAGAAGGAAAAAAATCGATCTTCAATCAACATAATCCATCTTATTGTAGTTGGTCAATTCTTTTCTTTAACAACTTTAATCTGAATTTTTAAATATTTCAGGAAAACAAAGGAAAAATTGTGAATGAAAAATGAAAACTATACAATATTATATGTTATGTTACATTATGTCATCAATTTTATACAAAAATTTAACTTGCCAGTCACAATTAAAATAGTAGGCACATCTATAGTTCCAACAGGGCTCTTAGCAGTGCAAATATAAGTTCCAGCATCTTCTCCCTTTACATCAGGAATGGTCAGTTGTACACCATTAGTTGTAGCTTCTAAAGGCAAAACACCTCCCTGTTATACCAAGTATAAGCTAAAGGTGGGTCCAGTGTGGTTTTACAATCCATTACAACAGTTGATCCAAAAGGTGCAGTTCTAGTCTCCACTAGATCAGGTGTAACAGTTGGAGGAACTGAAATTATTGTAAAATTATTAATATGTGTATATGAACTATAAAATGTAATATAATCATAATAAATACTAGAGAAATTGAAATAATATAAGTGATTTAAATATATAGTAAGATGTGAGGAATCAATACTTACAAAAGTATGTCCATATTAGGAAAAGCATGAAAATACAATAAATGTATTGTTTTTGAGGAAAAGTGAAAAAATATAGATAAAAAAATGTTTACATATTTTATTGATAAAATTATAAAAACAAATGATTAACACTTGAATTGAAAATTTAAGGGAAAAAAGAATTAGAAAGGGCAGCAAATAAGATTTCTTCTTGAGCAACCTTGTACCAAGAAATTCTTGCAGAAGCATCACCTGTCACCTTACAGCGTAAATCAAGGGTATCACCCATATTTACAACTTCTTTATTTGATTCAATTTTCACTTCTAAAGTTGGCACCGCTGGATAAGATAAATATAGATAAGAGGAAAAAATGAATTTAAATCGTTCCATATACATATATAATTAAATATTAAGAAAGCTTATCACAGCACTATTTAAAGATCTTTTGCAGCAAATATTCCATAAAATAAAGTATTAATGAATAGTTAGACTTTGATATAAAATTTAATGCAACATTGAAAAAAAGATTTTTTTCCTTTAAATATTTGTGGCAATTCAATTTTATGGCATTTTTGTAGAAGGCACTAATGCAAGCATGATGAGCAAATTGAATTTAGCGCATTCAAAATGCTTCACAAAAAAAACCCGTACCTTCAGGATCAGAACCACTAGCGAAAACTGAAAGGTTAGAAACTATTACAACCCAAATTGATGAGTTACATACATAAAATCAAACACTGTAGAACAAAAAATTAAATTAATGGTTTTATTATTTTCAAATGAATAAGATTTAAATTTCTCAACAACTTATATTTTTTATTTTAAAAGTAGAAAGAAATATTTTTATGTTTAATAATGAACAGTAGAAATTTAAAAAGGCAGTGGAATATTAAGGGTCCTGTAATATATATGACCATGATTTCCTTTTTGCTAAATCATTTCTAAGCAAATGCCTAACAAAAGATTAATAGAGAATAGCAATTTTACAATTTTTAATAGATTTAAATCATTTAAATTTTTTATTTAATTTTAACACACTTATAAAATGTTTGTGTATTGTATAAATAATTATCATAAGTTACTGCAAAAAACAAGGTAATCACCTTAACTTTTGTCACCTTACCTCTTACATTCAAGATTACATAATCTCTAGTTCTACCTGCACTATTTGAAGCTGTACATATGTAACGGCCAGCATTTTCCATGCGAACATCTCGCAACCTACAATGAGAAAAGGTAATAAGATTGGCACTTGAAAAAAAACAGTAAAATCAAACTATGCTAATGTACCTCCTCTACCATATTTGAAAAGTCAAATATTTGTTTTATTTAACACTTTTAATGTTACATATAACCATTTTAAAAAGAATATACACCTTACCATAACTCATTATTGATAACCCTTGCATTATCAAGAAGGGGTCCTCCATCCTTACTCCAGTCCAGTTGAGGTGCAGGAGAGCCAGAAACCGCACATTTCAGCTGAATGTTGGAGCCGACAAATGCAGTTTCTTCTTTCCGAACATAGTCAAGAGGAGTTTCCTCTGGAAAAGACATTTGAATCATCAATAATTATGAGAGAAAAACTTGGAAAATTGCTATATTACTAATATTTAAGATTATCAGAAATTTATCTGAACCAAGGTTTATTTTGTATTACAATATAACAAATATTCTCCACAGGTGAAATGCATAAGATTTAAGAACAAAAATTATGAATGCTTCTTAACTAAGTAGTCAACAAAGCTTTTGTTGGAAAAAACAATATAAAAGAAGCTTTATGAAGCATGTGCTGTAATAATACTAAAATCTCTATACAATGTTTAAAAATAACTATGTTATAATTAAACCGAAAGACATTTTTCTAAGAAAAAAATTATTTTACACCAACTTTAACTGATTTAATTTTCTGAACTGAAAACAAATAATGTGCATATCAAAAACATAGATTTTCAAATAATTTTTACTAATATTATTTTGACTGCAACTTCAATTTTAAAAAATGAGAAGTTCTGAAATGTAAATCTGTATTAAAAAATTCATCTATTAATATGAAAATAAATGTTCGAGTTTAGAAGTCTTGCTTATAAATTGCAATTATAATAGCTAAAAATGTATAAATTCTTTAATGTTTAAAAACTTTTAGAAATACACATATATTTAAATTTTGCTTTGAATTATATCAACATAAGTAATTCTATACCATTCACAAACACTTCAGCTACTCCTTCAGCTTTACCAGCGGCATTGGCAGCAGTGCAGAGATATCGTCCAGTATCATTGGCTGTTATACCTTGAAAAGTCAAAATTCCACCAGCTTGCACCATACTAGGTGACAAATATCCACCAATTCGACTCCAATCAATGGCAATGGGTTGATCTCCAATTGCAGAACACTGTATACGAACTATATCTCCAGGTCTAGCTGTTTGTCTAGGCGGATTTAACTGAATTCTTGGAGGAGCTGTTGGGAAAAGATTTCCTAATTAATTTCAAATAAAGGGATAAATTGAAACAGAAAAATGATACAATCAAAATACCTTACCTCTAGCCCAGATTCCTTTCGTAAGCAAAAAAAATAATTTAATTTAAAAGTTAAACAATTTGTAATTTATGTTAGTTTTAATATATCAATATAATCTGTCAACAGACCCCAAACATGATATCTAATTTATGTAATTCTAATAATCAGACATAAAAAATATGCCCCAAAACAATGCCGATTTTACTCTGAATATAAAATGAAGTTAAAACAATATATTAAAACAAAATAAAGAAAGCATTTTTTAAAGTTCTTACTATGAATTGATATACTTGATAATAAAAACTTTATCAACTTATACAGTTGAAAAACATCTTTAAAATTCTCTATCAGTATGTACCAGCATTTAAATGTGAAAAAATTAACACTTGGAAAATGTGTGAATTACAATATTCTATAATTTCATAAGTGCAAAATGTATTGCTTTATACAAATTAACATGCGAACCTCATAAGCAACTTTACTAGATTACCATGTTTTTAAAATGTTTGCTAACTAGGAAATTGTAATCTATACATATTCGAATTATAATCTCTATCAATGTACTCTTTATAAGTTAGACAGACAGAAATAAGAATAAAATATCTAAAACTAAAAAAATATTTCTAAAAAAAGAGAAATAGATGGGAAAATACCAAATATTAAAAAGAAATTCATTTCCATACCAACAACAGCTAATCTTGCCCTAGCTGTGAAAAGTATAACATCTCCTTCAACAATTCCTAAACAAGAGTATTCACCAGCATCTTCTGGTTGGACATTTGGTATATATAATACTCCATCTTGTAATCTATGGTTAACTGGAATTTGTCCACCATCAGTTCTGGTCCATTTTAAGTATATGTCTTCATCAGTTCCTGCATGTATAGAAATATTTAGTTGAAATGGTACCTATACCAAAGCTATATAACATGCAGAGGTAATAAAGTGGTGCAAGACAGTACCTCGAACAAAACAACGAAGTTCAACACTGCTGTTAACAGTTGCTGTTGTTGTTACTCTGTCTTCAACCATTACTTCAGGTACCACACTGTCAGTTTCTTCAACTACAATTAAATGAAATATTTTATTGACACAAGTGAAATAAAATAAAATGATGTAAAAAGTATTAAATAAAATGATAGAAAAGAATAGGGAATAGAAAAAGTAATGTTTGTAAACATTGCAGGAAGTTATCTTCTGAAAATTTTTAAAAAGGACTAAAAATACATTTTGTATCATTTACGATTTTCAGAATAAAATATTCTATTTACAGATATTATACACAACCCTATAAATTTAAATAATTAAAAGACAATCAAAATTATATTTTTTATGTTCTACTTAAGCCACCTGATCGACAGTAACATCAGATCAAGGCCTGCAAAATTCATCGTGGCAAGGGACTAGATTTCTATGCCTGCCGTTAGCCTACTTTGAGCACTATACAGGTGACAGTACGATTTTACTTGGTTCCACCCCAATTTTGAAGAACACCCTGGGGGTGGTTAGAGGTCTCCCACCTCTCTTCCCCTTTCACAAACTTCATGAGAGGTCTTGCGGCTCAACGGCTATTTAGAGTTACCCCATGCCATGAAGGCACTATACATTTACAAACATTAATACCTCCACTGGGATTCGAACCCAGGCCATACGGCATCACAGTCAGCATCACTATACCAGATGGGCAACTGATATTTTTCATAAAATAAATTATGGGTCACATTGTATTTCATCTAATATTTCAGAAAACAAAAATACAGCTTTTTGCATTATAATTCAGATTTTAATTGTAAATCTGAATTTAACTACGGCAGTGAAATTTTTTCAATACAATCAAACAATTCCAAACACAAAATTAGAACAAAGCAACCTAAATAATATTTACCTATCAGTTGAATACGCTCTTCAGTAACACCAGCTGAACTGCGTGCAGAACAAATGTACACTCCAGAATCACTCTGAGACACCCTACGAATCTCTAAAAGAGCCTTTCCATCAACAGACTCATCAGAGGCTGCATAGGACACCAAGGGGTGACGAAGCTTTCTCCATGAGACATTAGGTCTAGGATCACCCTCAGACAAGCATTCAAATCTCACTGTCTCACCAGGTCTTACCCGGTAAGGATTTGCTTGGATAATCTTTACAGTTGGGGCACCTAGTAAGAGAAATATGGTTCATGAGAACAATATGACTAATGCAGCAATTGTAAATAAGCAGTTTTAAAGTACGTAAAGTATATTATAAATAAGCAGTTTTAAAGTACATAAAGTATAACTATTGCATCTGACTTTCATTTAATTTTCAATGGTTTTGTAAAGTTGATGTTGGTTACTCAGTAGAATTTTACATATTTTATATTTTAAAATTATCTATATGAATACTAAATATTTCTAAAGGGACATGGGAAAAATCTGGGGGTGGGGGGGGGTGTTGCATAAATACTAAGCACTATTTGCATCAATTTAAAAATTTTAATTTATCTTCATTTTCAAAACTGTACTCCCATTCACTGTACTTCCCATTTAATATTCAAGTTTTTAAAATAATTTTGCATCATCAGGTACAAAACTATATGGACATGTTGATATATAAACTTTTAAAAAGTTTAATTAGGCACCCAGTGTACATAATTAGTTAAATATTCTGGACAGAAGAATATGTGAATTAAATTGATAAAATTTTATTTGCAAACATCTTATTTGAATTTTAAAAGCTAACTTTAAGAAAGATTTCAACTACTTATTTCAATATAGCACACAATGTCAGAACTTGAATATCACAAAATATTAACCTTGAATTTGAAGAACAGCTTGTGCTGTAACTCGTCCACCAAAATTTTCAGCAGTACATATATATGTACCTTCTTCATCTAAAGTAACTCGATTGAATCTAAAATACAAAGTAATAAATTTACATGATACTTAAGTAACAAGTTTTAAGATAAAGAAACCTTATTATACAAATAAATATCGTGTATTTTCTTTACACACAGAGAAAACCACATTCTAAAAAATCTGCTATTACTATTTAACATGTCCACACAGATTAATTCTTCAAAAGAATAAATTGTATGAAAATTAAAACAATTGTAAGAGCATCTTATACAACACCATTCTAAAAAAAAGAATCAAATAAATACAATTTAAGAAGAGTTTATGCAGATGTCTCCAATTCTTAAAATGTACTTTTTAAACTTAAAAATAAAACAAATTTTATGTTTTTAATATCTTTCTTTACTACACACTTAGAAAACTAAACTCAATGGTACAACAGCCCATGACAGCCAAGACCAACTGTGCCATTCTCAGTTTTCATGACCTTGGACACTGAGGTGCATGAGCAGATGTTCTGGTCAAGTGGTCAGTCTGACATAAAACCCCCCAGTGTTTAGTTCCCAAGCAAGCTTGGTACTCATTTATTGACTCACTGAAGGGATGAAAGGCTGAGTCGACCTTGCCCTGATTGGGGTTTGAACCCTGGACCTGTGGCATGGAAGCGTGATATGCTACCCCTACACACCTAATTTCCAAAAACTATTGATGTTTTTTACTGTGGAAAATTCATAATATTAAGTACAAACCCAATATAAATAATTTTTTCAACATTTTATATTACACATACTTAATAACACCACCACCATTTAATATTTCTGTGCTGCTTGTGAAGGGACTTCCATCAGCTCTGACCCATTCTACAGTAGGCGTTGGAATGCCTGCAGTCACTCGACATTGAAACAAAGAACTGCCACCTCGAATCACAGTTTGAGTGGCTTCTGGATAAAGTTCAATTGCTGGTACTTCTCGACCTGAAAATTGATAAATACAAAAAATTTGTAGTTAAAACAAGGAAATTAAATCTACTAGAGCTAAAAATAGAACTTAAAAAGAGTAATAAATGAAACCAATATCACAATGTATTAAACAACCAAATATGACATGAAATACCATGATAAAAGGAAAATGATATTTTTATAATATAAATTTCTGAAATCGGCAATTACATTTTTAAATATCAATATTAAAATAAACAAGTTGCTTGATTTCTATTTATTTCATTCTCAGCCAAGTTAATTTCAATATAAACAAAAAAAATTCTTAATTCTATATACAAAGAAGTAAGAAAATGTGTTTTGTGTAAGAACATTTTAATTTTATAATGTGTGATTGCTTTAACTCAAAACTTTTAAAAAATTACAGATATATAACACTCAAAATAAAAGCAGTTCTTACGTTCTACTTCAACAATAGCTGAAGCTTGAGCGGAACCATCTCTATTTTCTGCTCGACATACATATAAGCCTCTATCTTCAACAGTCACATCAGATATATACAAGTTGTCTTCTTTAACCTAAAATAAATTAAGCAATCATAAAAAATGTAACTGTAAAATATTTTGGACAATAATTATATTTTTTGTGTATAATTTTAAAAATTCTAGATTGAATAACTTTATCATGTATTCGGTAACAATTAAATGTATAATTAATTTTCAAAAGCATGAAATGCATTACACAAATGTATTAATTTAAAAATAATACATTTATAGAGTCAATATGATATTCCAGAGAGAAGTCTCAAAAATTATACATTATACACATAATACTAAAAAATTCAATAGAAATACAGAATTAAAAGTTTTAAATCATATTCTGTTTCTTATTTGCAATATTTATAACACTAAACACAAAAAAAAATCTTAATTCCTGATCTCAAATCAGAAATCACAAAAAATAGAAGCTAGCCATAAAAAGTAAGATATTTTATAAAAAAATATTACAGTAAAAAAATAAGAAAAGCTTCCTTTCCTTGGCAATTTTAAACTTAAAACAAAAATTCCTTTACATTTTTAAGGTTAAAAATGAAATTTTTTCAAGCAACATTTATTGATAGAAAGTTGTTGGAGAGGTATCTAACCCTGTGACGGTTTGATAAGTCAGCTCCTACTTTGCTCCAGCTAACAGTTGGCCTTGGAATACCACCAACTATACATCGTAGTTCACCTGATGAACCTTGCATGATAGTCTGTCTTTCAGGTTCTACACGTGCTGTAGGTGGACTGCGTCCTGTAAAAAGATTTTTGCTTTTCTAATACAATGCATGAATTTTGTGTGCATGATGTCTTGAAACACATTATTGTTACTTATAGAAAGAAATTACTTAATGATCAAACCAAGAAAACTAAATCAAGAAGAAAAAAAATTATACATGATGAGGAAACGTAAAGTGAAACACTCAGCAATTTTGTAATACCAAAACAAAGAATGTAAAGAATGGTCAAAGTAACTCAACAAATTTAATGTTGAATAAAGAGGTCAGAATACATAATTTGAAATTTGGTAGTCTTAAGAATTGTAAGATTAATTTAACCTAAGAATAATTAGACTAAAAGTATCAACAATATAAATTTTACAATAGAAAACTCAACTTTAACTCAAAACTCTTAAAAAATTACAGATATATAACACTCAAAATAAAAGCAGTTCTTACGTTCTACTTCAACAATAGCTGAAGCTTGAGCGGAACCATCTCTAATTACACTTCCTAATTACATTTCCTAATTACACTTCCTCTCACCTAATAACACTTCCCTGAGAAAGGTTCTGAATATCTAAAATATATGTCATGAATATATATATATATATCAGCAAGGAAACTCCCTCATACATTCTTACACATATCTGTAGTTTACAACCAAATTTGATACTCCCATACTATCACAACAATACCAACGTTCAAGATAACTCGCCAAGTTGGCAACCCTGATTTTGTCTGTGTCAAACTTGCTGAGTTGTGTGTGTGGCAACTCTGCTCTTTGTTTCATATAATGTCGTCAATATGGTTGTAATAATACGCTAATACCAAAAATTTACTTTAGTTATGCCTGTATCTTTGAGAAGGAAAAAAAATCGATCTTCAATCAACATAATCCATCTTATTGTAGTTGGTCAATTCTTTTCTTTAACAACTTTAATCTGAATTTTTAAATATTTCAGGAAAACAAAGGAAAAATTGTGAATGAAAAATGAAAACTATACAATATTATATGTTATGTTACATTATGTCATCAATTTTATACAAAAATTTAACTTGCCAGTCACAATTAAAATAGTAGGCACATCTATAGTTCCAACAGGGCTCTTAGCAGTGCAAATATAAGTTCCAGCATCTTCTCCCTTTACATCAGGAATGGTCAGTTGTACACCATTAGTTGTAGCTTCTAAAGGCAAAACACCTCCCTGTTTATACCAAGTATAAGCTAAAGGTGGGTCCAGTGTGGTTTTACAATCCATTACAACAGTTGATCCAAAAGGTGCAGTTCTAGTCTCCACTAGATCAGGTGTAACAGTTGGAGGAACTGAAATTATTGTAAAATTATTAATATGTGTATATGAACTATAAAATGTAATATAATCATAATAAATACTAGAGAAATTGAAATAATATAAGTGATTTAAATATATAGTAAGATGTGAGGAATCAATACTTACAAAAGTATGTCCATATTAGGAAAATGCATGAAAATACAATAAATGTATTGTTTTTGAGGAAAAGTGAAAAAATATAGATAAAAAAATGTTACAATATTTTATTGATAAAATTATAAAAACAAATGATTAACACTTGAATTGAAAATTTAAGGGAAAAAAGAATTAGAAAGGGCAGCAAATAAGATTTCTAAAAATCAAAACCCAATTAAGCAATTAATGAAGCAAAATATAGTTCTGAAATTAACAAACTTTTAATCATACACCAGAAATATATACATATTTATGTATTTCAAGAAAAAAAATGATAGAAGCAACAGCAACTTTAAAAAATTTAGTAAAACCCATGGAATAAATTTATTCAATTTAGAATTATCTATAAAAATGACAAAATGTATTTTGTAAAGTATTGAAGTAGTACAAAGTATTGTTTTGAAAATAAACATCGGAACTTAAAAAATTTCTGAGATAAAAATTGCTTGAAAATTTAAAAAAAAAATAATAAAAAAGTTTCATGTAAATTTAAAAACACTAGTTTCAAAATTCATATTAAAAATATATATAATTTACAAAGAGAAATTTTTATTTAATTAAATCTTGAAAGTATTTAAAATCAAAGAAAATTAAAGATTTAACAAAAATTCAAGAACTATAATTTTGATTTATTATGAAACATTTCACCTGGCCTCCTCCTACCTTTAGCATACAAAATAAAAAGGACAATGTTAAGTTTTTTAAAAAATTAAATCATAAAACCTTAAGATATTCAAACAATCACAGTAATTTAAATAGATAATGCTTATTACAACTATACATTAATCATTCTAAGATAGTTTAAATTTGCACATAAAAAACAGGAAAAAGTTTTTTAATTGCTAATTTTTTTTTTCATTTAACTCTTATAGAGATGGAATAAATGCATATCAAACTTAATAATTTTACATTAACAATTTATAATATTAGAATATGTAATTTTTATTATTTATCAGAAAAGAGCTTTTAAAACATGGGACATTTTAATATACATTTCTCCACAGATTATAAAAGTACAGAAAAATAGAAAAAAATATATTAAAGAGTGTAATTTATGTATATATTTTAAATTCAAAAAAATTTGAATCATTATTCATAAAAAAAATGTTAGTAAAAAAAACTTAATTTTTAAAAATATTTAGAATGAATTTTATTTTACTGTAATTTAAGGAATTATTATTTTAAGACTTGATATATTTTTTTTTCTGTTTCTAATGTGCTGTAAAAAAAAATAGATATGACTTTTAATAACAATGCACTTTGAAGCTTCATGAGGGCTATTTCAAACTTAAGTCAAGTGACAATTCCACTCAAACCGGCACCACATTCTCCAAACTGCCACATCAGCATGAAGATTTTGAACTTTGATAGATTTAATGCACACCTACCTCTGTATATGTTAAAGCATTCAATAACAAATTAAGAGAAGGATTAAATGTGAATAGTTCACAATCAGATATCAGTTTAGGTTTTGATCAAAAGTACTATAATGGATTCATTAAGATACAACACATGAAGCAAATGATTAATTGTGAGAAAATCAAAACTATTTCACATCCTATCTTGGGAGCTTGGATCACTTTGAAATAATGTTAAAAATAATTATAAGCAAGTACAAGTAATTCTAAAATAATGTTTAAGGATCATAACACATTTCAACTTGAGCAAATTGTGTGTTAAATTGACTCTGTTATTCATAAGAGATTATTAATGTTCTCCTAATAATCTTAATACAACAGTCACAAAGTAGTACATTTACAGAAATTATTACAATTGTCAAAAATGAAATTAAATAATTTTACAAACTGTTAATAAGTTGTCTTCAGAAATTATACAATATTAACTTTATTCTCTAAATAACTTAAAATGATTCATTTCAATAAAATAAACATGATACATACGACAATTCCTTTCATCAGATCCATCTCGACATTCTCGACGTCCATTGCATTTATTTTCTGCAGGAATACATGTACCATCACTACATCGGAATTTATCAGGTGTGCAGCCTGGAATGCCTAAAAGGTAAATTTATGTATTAATTATAAAATTAAATTAAAACATGTATGGCAAACACAAAATATAATACAAAAATATGTAATATGTAAAATGTTTTTGTCAATCATTGTTGAAACCTATCAACATACATTGTTACCAGATAGTTTTATATATGCAATGCTTTTAAAAAATTATATTTTTATTGGATATCACAATTAATAAAATTGCAATAAGCAGTAGCTTATTGCAACTCAGGGGGAAAAAATTTAATATCTTACCACAATCTCTTTCATCTGAATTATCATCAGGACAATCTACTGTTCCATCACACAGCTTACTGCGGTCCAAACACTGTCCAAAATCACACTGCCATTGTGATGGGGAACAAGCTACAAATACAGATACATATTATATGCTGCCTATTTTCCCATTACTACACAGCAGATGTCGGCAACCTAGGGGAAGTGCCATATTTGGCATGCAGTACAATTTTCAGTGGCACTCAACACTTTGCTACAAAGTTATCAAATAAAGTTAAATAGACTTGTCTCTTGTCTTTGCACCTCATCATTCTCTCCTTTTTATTCAGTTCAAATATTTTCTACTCTCTGTTTGGCATCCTGAATTTTAACTTCTTGCATTAGTTTAGCATACCACAGCTTCAAGGTTGCCGACCTCTGCTGTACAGGATTCAGCATAAGATTTCTGGAGTTAGAATTTTTCCTCAGCCATTATTGCTACAGCATATTAAACAGAGAAGATCCAGCTTTTATTTTTATACTAAAAATATGAATCTTCAATAGGAGTAAATACATTAACACTCACATAACGATTTAGTACTTTTAATATATTTATTTTTTAAAAACTTCAAATGTTTTCTAAATTTGACATGCTTATAAATTTAAAAATTTGCTAACCTTAAAAATGAATGTAGGTGTATAATTTCTGTTAAAGAAATTTGAGGTGTTATAATTATGAATTCCTTTAGCCACGAAAAGCAAAATTTTAAATACTGGATTGATTCTCAGAAAAATTCCCCATTTGTAATAAATTTACCACAGTCTATCAATCAAAATTGCTAAAAAGTGATGGAAAACATTTTTGGTTTTTTTTACAAAAACCAAATTAGAAAAAATTTATTAAATATTTAAAATATTAGAAAACTGCTGTATATATATATATATAGATAGATATAATTTTATTTACAGTTGTATTCCTAACAGTTTAGTTTAATGAAATATGTAATATAATAGCATTTTAATTAGTTGTACAGTTAATCGATAGATGGCACCAATTGCTAAATAAATTAATAATATATTTTATTTAAAATTAATAGTATATGTCTGGGTTGTACTTTTATTTTCTATTAATTTTAAAACAATATCTAGAGTTTTTAAATGTATATATATTGACTTAATGTTATTTAATCCCAACTTACTAATTTATGCGATACCGATATACTCCTTTCATTTGCGCGGGAAAAATGGTTATTGCTGTATTCACGTGGCAAGTCTTTTCTGCTAAAGTGTAGTATGGGGGGGGGGGCTTTGTATTTGATGATTTTTATAAAGATACCATGGTGAGATAATGAATTCATTCTGGCTTCTGGACAGCTGTCGGTAAGTGAAGTAGCTTGGCGATCGAATTTGGTTTAAACCAGTCTTTTCATCTAATTGTTTTTAGCTTTGATTTTTACATATACTAGTAATCATCACAGGCTATAATATTACTATTTTATATTAATAGATTATGGTTTTATTGGTAATAATACTTAAACTTCTCTTGACATTTCTAACTTTCCCTATGGCCCAGAGTATTGACAAATACAGGTGAAGGTTGGATAACCACAAAACTTTGTTTAAACCTGCAATCCTGGTTCCTAAGGCCGGGAGTTTGTTATAGTACCATTGACTATTTTGTGTATATTTTTGAATTTATATATATATACAACACATGGTTTGAGTATTCATTTTTAAATCTATTTGAAAGATGTAATAAACTTACGACATCCTCTTTCATCAGCTCCTGATCTATCTGGACAATCACCTCGTCCATCACAACGAAGGAACAAATCAATGCAACTTCCATTATCACAACGGAAAGTACCAGGTGGACACACAACTCCAGCTGTGAAAAATTTTTTTACATGCATCAATATCTTAAAAGAGAAAAAATTTTAAGAAATTCAAGCTCTCAATCAAATCTAAATGAAAAAAATTCAAATAAGTAGCTAGGAGATGAACAGCTGTAAAATTAGACAACATTTTAAAAAATCTATAATTTGCATAAGTAGATTTTAAATGAATACATTTAATGAACAAACGAAATATATTTCCTAAGTTAAAGCTTTGACATTGACAGTAAAATAAATATTCAAAACATTATTTCTTAAAATGTAACTTGAAAAAAAGGAAAATCTTTGAAAAACATGAACTTTGAAATTTCACACTCAAAATTTTCTTTTTAAACTGCAATACCCATGAACTATTTCTTATAAATGATTTTAAAAAGATAAAAAAAATTCATCAACTCCAAAAATGTATTTTTGTTTCAAATAAATGTTTTGTTTCACATGATATTTTAAAATTTCATTGAATAACATCAGAAACACAGTAGCAAACAAATAATAAGATTCCTATTTTTTGACAAACATTTATTCAAAACAAATTTAATATTTAAACTAGGCAAAAAACTTTTACATTTTTAATATTATTTATATAAATAAAATATTAGCACGGTGAAATACAATTTTAAAAATATGTTTATCTTAAATGGCAACTTGTAAAAAAGATTCCAATAAACTGACTCTTAGCTCATCCATTGTAAGTGTGGTATTTATTTCCAAACTGAAAAATGCAATAATTATAATCAGATTTCCTTTACTGGATAATGAATAAAAATACTCTTCTGTCCTAAATTTTAGAATCATCAGATTGTAAATAATAAATTTACACATTAAAATATAAATGCTTGATTTTTATTTTACAGAAAATGTCAACAATAATTTAAAAATTATAATATACCATTCTACTATGTATTATTTAAATTTCGTAATATCACAACTGCCAAGATAAACAACTAGGGTTGAGCAATACAAGGAAAAACAACCATGCATTTCTAGAAAATCAAAGAACATTTTCAAAAGGGGATAAGATGATGGAGACTAATAAGTATAAAAACTTGCATTACAAAGAGAAGAAAATTTAGGATATAAGACTAACTATTATATACAAGAACATACAATTTTCTAAGTCTAAATTATTAATCAATACCTTCAGAGAATTACTAACTTATTTAAACAACTTCTGAACAATTTAATGTTTATTTCACCTTTATGTTAGTTTGCTTCATTACACTGCATCAAAAATGAATACATATGATCATTTTTAATAGAGTATAACAAAATTTAATATGACAAGGACCAATACAAAAATTGAAAAACTACCGCATGAAAAATTGCACAATATGAAGAAAATTGTACTTTTGGTGACATTTAAATGAACTGTTGATATATTTCCCATTACTCATTTTAACTCTTGATTCAGAGCAACCAGCGAGATATGAAAATCAGTAAACATACTTGCAGAAACACAACATAGCAATTCAGTAGAAATGTTAAGTATGATAGAAAATATCATTAAGAGAAATAAAATAAAAAAGAATCAAAGAAAAAAAAGAATTCATCAGTTCTTACGACTAGTCAGTTCTTTAGATTTAATGATGCACTTTGAATTATTCTTGCACATTTTTAATTTAATCAAAATTTTAAAAAGAAAAAAAATGTAAGAAAATATAAATTCTAAACATCTACCACATGATATTTCATCAGTACCATCTTGGCAGTCATATTTTCTATCACACTTAAGACTGCTGTCAATACACTGTCCATTACCACAACGAAACTCATTAGGTTGACATATTGTCTCCCTACCAGGTTCTGATTAAAAGGCAAAAGGAAATATTTGTAGTAAAATAATAAATAAAAGAAAATTATTTTTAAATAAAAGGATAGATAGCCAGAAAGTAATTTCATGAAAGGGAATTGAATACAAAAAAAAAATCAGTAAAGCATTTTGAGAGTCCTCTTTTTAAAAATCTTTTGGTACTTGCGTAAAGCCCCATGTCATCAACTGCCAAAAACTTACTGCATATCAGGAATAAATCGCTGTTGATGTTACAAATTATGGTAACCAATAAGATGCCAACCTAAGAACAACTATTAAACATTTTCTGGCAAAAATTACCATTTGTTGAAATTCGCCAGAGGTCAGCAATGGTTTAATATCTAAGTACTAATCTTTTAGTGCCCTTTGATTTTCTCATTTAAATGAAAATTTCAAAATATTTCACTCTTAAACTATTAATATCTCACTTTACAATTAAAGTAGTTTCTTCCAAATAAACACACACAAAAATTTCACTCAAATAAACAGATACTTTTAAATGTCAGAACAGAAGACACAAATATTAAAATGAATATTTTGAGATTTCACAAATAATTAAATTGCTTCAAATAATTTAAATGTACCTACCACATGACAATTCATCTGATCCATCTTGGCAATCATATCTACGATCACACTTAAGGAATTCTTTGATGCATTGCCCATCTCCGCAACGGAATTCATCAGGCTGACAAGCTTTAGGTTCTAATCAGACAGTAAAAAAAATATTAAAAACTTACTTTACTCAAATTTATTACAAAAATATTTTAATATTCATTCATTTGAAAATTGTAAATAATTGTGATAATAATAAAGTTTGTTTCCAATCAAGCATGAAATGCTTAATTTAAATACTGTTAATTCTGCAAAATCAAAATTATTTAATAAAAAACATTTTTAAGTGTTCAAAAAAAATTCTTTTATGTAGATATCATAATTTAGATAAACAGCAAAATTTACAAAATCATTATATTTTGCACTTCTATAAAGATCTCATTTGAATTACTTAAATATCACTTGATTTCTATTATTTACTTTATATTAACAAGAAAAGTTTTCATAGAATTTTACTTATGTACTCTTCTGTCAATAAAAACTTGCATCAACTACATGAATAGGAATAAAAATGAAGATTTTGTGTGAGCTGACAATGATTGAATCATAATATATTTAACTATTTCTTTGAACACATTAATCAAACTACATCAGTCATTTTTAGGCTATATTTATGTTTGAGAGAATGGCAATAGAATGGTCAAGTAAAGAAAAAGTACACAATTATTGCAGTAACAGAATGTAAATCAGAAATATTTTGAAAAAAAGACAATATTCATTTCTACATTAAAAGTAACAAATATTAAAAAAAGTAATTTTAACCCTTTCCTAATCCACTTAAAATAATTAGACGACGAAAATGAAATTCAATATGTCTTCAAAAAACATTTTTCAATATACTAATTTTCATGCACCACATAGTTACTACAATTTTTATTCTAAACTTACAAAGGGGTAGGTAAAAAGGAAGGAATGCAAAAGAAACATTACAAACAAATCAAATAAGAAAAATTGCTTTAAGAAAAATGCTGTGAAAATGCCATGGATACAATCTCTTTGAACACATGTAAGTGAAAACATTGCAAACAAATATTATAATACTTATTTTGTATTATATTTTTAAAAAATTTAGAATAAACATATAGTTTGGTTTACTAATTAATCAAAGATCACAGAATGAAAAACATAGGACAAGTATTTATGCCAGATTCAGTAGAATATGAGATATTAATTCAATGATCAACACCAAGTATAAATTTAAAAAATTAAATAATTAATTGAACAAAAGACAAAATTTGAAATTCAAAAGAAGAATCTACTTGTTTATTCAATCAAAAAATTTAAAAAATTCAATCCTCCACCCCCCCTAAAAAATTAAACTATACGTTTTTATTTAAATATGTGTACCAAAATACAAAAATTCATATTCAAAATGACCAAATACAATTATTTAACAGTTTAATAACTTTTCAGTGGCAACTCCAGAACTAAACAGTTTTTCAAATGCAATTAAATAAGAGATATGTAAGTTAGCTTTATTAGATTTCTTTAAACAGAAAAGGGGGATCCACATGCACATTACTTACTTTCACAATCAGCTTCATCAGATCTATCTGCACAGTCTGGTCTGCTATCACATCGTCTTCTTTCATCCACACATCTAGAACCGTCACATTGAAATTGGCCAGGAGGACAAGTTGTGATACCTTTCAAAGAAATAAATGATACACCAAACCGTAACTTTTGCATAACAATAAATTGTTTTATTTGGCTGTATTCCACACACAAAGACAATATTTAAATGTACTCTGTGCTTCAGAAGAAAATTTTCTTATCCAAGAACATTGTTAATTTATGAAATTCTTTATAATTCACAAATCTTGCTTTCTTTAATTATGAGCAAAAATATTACATATTTTGATTGAGTACATAAAAAGTGATAGTATATTCTAAAATAGTCAAAAACTATAACCTGAAAACTTTTAAAAATCCATTGTAATAATAAATTTTATTTTTAAGCAATATATAAATACCATCATACCTAAAAAGTAATGCAAATGATTCAGAATTTATGTAGTCATAAATATTAATACATAACTTTTATAACATTTTCCAAGCTTCGATAAAACTTCATTTTATATAAATAATTAATATTTCTCACATGTTATACATTAAAAAAAAATTTATTAGTTGTTTTTTCTTCTATTTTCTTTCTTGACTAAGTAGCACTTCTTACAAAAAAAATTTGACATGATTAATCCCAATTTACGTGGTTACAGCCTACCCAATTTTAGTCATTCACATTAGATCAGAGATTGAAAATTTGTAAAATAACGGCTTGATATAAATTTATTTGTTAAAATGGGCAAACAAGGTCATTTTACCCTGAAATTTTCTGCAAAAAAAAAATCCTGTAAACCATTTCAGTTGTGTTATTTGTAGTACTGGTCACAAGTTTTTAAAAATACACTTGTGTGCATTTGGAAATCAGAAAATTTGTAACATGTATTTTACAAAAGAAAGTGAATTATTAAATTTTCACTAGTAAAATCCTTACATGATTAGCATTTTTATAACAAACACTTTAACTTTTTTTTTATTGGTTGTGTTTGAATTGCAGTTACTTAGATCTGTAAATAGAGAAGTGACCATAAACAGTGCAAACCTCAAGGCTGCATCAAATTCCAAGAATGTTCTAAAAAGAATCAATGTCACTTTTACTGCATAACTCATTCCTTAATGTTAAAAAAATTAAATATATATTTACTTAAAAGATTCTTTAAAAAGGAATAATTCTTGAAATTGTATTGCATTATCAAATGTGTGTTATGGTATATTTTCAAAAATAAACATTAATTGACTCAAATAATTGTATGAGACATAAGTAAACATTTTGAATTACTCAATCTAATTTTTTTTATCTTCTAAAAAGTTTGGATAAATACAATTAGTCTTAAGTAGCATAAAGTTAACTCTTAAAGCATTAGCATTACATGATTTACATGAATAATACATTTCCAATAAATGTAATTTATATATTTACTGAAATTATTAAAAACAGGA
>BMAO01002023.1:0-66538 GCA_019973975.1 Trichonephila clavata
AGATCGGGAATGATCCGAGGAAGCCGTATTGACCATTTATATTCCGATATAGCAATTAAGTTAAAAAGATATTAATTAAAATCCTTAAAACCTAATCGTTTTACCCCTGCGGATTGTTTATCTGGCTAAACTTCATTTCTGTTTCGGTCGAGAGAAGATCCGACATTTTCGAACATTTTAAAATAGCCATCCACTTTTTGCTTTTGAAATCAGACAAAAATAATTACATAATCGGAAAGATCATTTACTTCACCACGATACACTATATTTTTTTTTACAAAATAAAGATATTTCCTATTTTTTACGTCATTTTTAAAAAGGTGAAAATTGATGCGTTTTTATGAAAATTATTTCGAAATTGTTGCGAATGTGAATTTATTTTCATGTTATTAAAACTATATCCTACACTAAATAATTTCAAGCTATTTTCTTTTAGAACCAGTCATTTAAAAAATAAAATGCCCCAAACCTTTTTTACGATTTTTCGAAAAATAGTCAAAATTTTAACTAAACGTTGAATAACTTCGTTATTTATTGATATTATCGTACGAAACTTTTTTCCGTGAGTAGGAGAACCCGGAGAACTTGACTGCCCAGGGATCTCCAGGTCGTTTCTTCCGACACTGTTCAAAACATCTTACTGTTCTAAGGGTTCCATGAGTCGAAAAAGTTTGACCTCTGATCTTTGTCCAGAAATAAGAACTCTTCCATGTACAAGATTCACTGCTGTTTTAACCCCCTCCCCTCTAAAGAGAAAAAAAGAACTAGCTTTTTTTTACCAGTTTTACGATTGTGACCCCTCCCCCCAGTCCTTAGTGAGATTCCCCTTTCGCTGAGGGGAGAATTATATTGAAGGGAGTACCCGAGAGAGAAATTTATTGCCCATCTGGAGAATCTTTAGAAAAAATATTTGTGCTCAAAATTTTGCGATAGCCAACGCCATCTAGATGTCATGTAAGGTATTAAACTAAGGACAGACCTTCATCTTAACCATAGCGCTTCGAAATACGAGAGAGAAATATGAATAACCGCGTTAATTTGACAGAAAAAAAAGTTGCTTTAAGAACGTGTTTTTTTTTTTTACTGTTCAATTTAGCTCTGACTTGAAGTAATGACACTAAATTACATTGTTTCAGTCTAAAAGAGCATTTAGAACATATAATGAATGTTTTAAAATACGAAAGATGGAATAGTATGTGAAGTTAAGGGGATTTATTTAAACCAGAAAAATAGAAACATAGTAAAAGATGTTTAAAAAAATTTTAAAAAGTGATAAAATTTGATAAATGTCTGTGTGCAAAATTTGCTCAAAAGTGAAACTTTTGTGCTGGATTACGAATTTTGTACAATATTAAGAAAAAAATTTTTACACAATAATGGAATAAACAAATATATATATATATATATATCATGGATGATGACTGATTTAGTAAAAGATTACGACGAATTTAGTAAAGGATTTTTCATTTCGTAGCCGGTGTTGGTTTTTACGTATAAGGTTACTATTTATGAGGGTTGATGATGCCTGTTCATTATTATGGAGGAGCCAGTCCTGGACAAGTGATTCTTCTTTATTTAATACTTAACATGAAGACATTTAGATGGACGTACTGACGAATAGACATACACACACAACACACAAACACTAGCTGCAGCACACTACATGATGACAAGAGAGAAGAAGCGAGCGCGTAACCGTGTGCTCCAAGTTTTTAAACTGGTGGTGAAGGTCGTACGACTCTTTGGTAACAGGAGTCGTGATTGGATGCAAATGCACGCGAGCAATTAGATTAAGATTATGCGCACGAGCAAGTAGATTAAGATTATGCGCGCGAGCAATTAGATTAAGATGCGAAAGAACTAGGAAGTGATTTAACGGGATACAGTTAAAGAGAGTTAGAAGAAGTCATTACATTCCCCCCTCCGTAAGCCACGTGTATGCGCCAGGGCCCTTGACACACACAAGTATCTTACAGAGATATTAAATTTTAAATTAAATATTATTATTAAAAAATTTTCCTTCACACCAACCAGCAGACATAAAAACTCCAATACAGAAATGAAATAATATGACAACAAATATACACTAATATAACTGTAAAATATAGGTACCCATAAATAACCTTCAAAATATATTAAAATTCAAAGTGTATTAAATTCAAAAATGTAATAAAATTCAAAATGTAGTAAAGTTCAAAATGCATGGAAGTTCAAGATGTATCAAAGTTCAAAATGTTCACATTTTCTTGAGTGGTTGAAGTAATACTGGTTACCACTATAAACGCGTTGCATCATAAAAGTGCACTATATCAAAAATAAAAACAATAAACACTTGAAATAGAATGAAAACAAAAATAAGATTCAAAAACATAATTGTCGTATAAAATACCCTCAAGGACAAACATCAAAGAAACATCTAAATTTGTTTCAAAATAAAATAGTAGACTTTGTCTAAAAGTAAACTTAATAATCTTAGTATGTTAGACTATTAAGGAAGGGGAATTTAATTCAAACTCTTCCCTGTTTCCATCCAAGAGTACTCACTTCTCCAAAACTGAAACAGAATACTGAGATGGAAACAGGAAAAAATTTGAACTGGATTGGAAGATGTGTGTGTGTGTGGACCCATGTTTCGCACATTTATAAGATCTGTATTCATTTCTCATTGTGATATTTCACAACAACATTTTTTTGTAAAAAAAAGAAAAATTATCCTAAGAGTGGAAAGAAGGGGGTCCACCTAAGAGAGGTAAAAGGACAATGGTTTAGTTCTGTGTAGCTGTGTATGATTTTTTAAAAAATTTTGTGGTTATTAAAATGATTATCATTCGTGACTTAATTTTAATTCTTCAGGAGGATAATGAGTTCTCAATTTTGACACGTGAACAATTTCAGTAGGTTTTTAATTAAAGCATTGGGTTTGGTTATTTCATAATTTACATCTGAGAATTTTTGTACTATTTCATAGGGGCTTGAAAAAACTGGGCATAATTTTCTACGACTTGGATAATTAAATTCTTCATACATTGCAATGTCACCAGGTTCAAAGGGAGAATCAATGAAACGAGCATCATATTTAATTTTGTTTTTCTCATGATACTTAATTGTGTTTTCTTTTGCTAATTTTCTGGCTTCTTCAACTGGAGGGTAAAATTGATTCTGAGCTAATGGAGGTGTATATGGTAAACTGCCAAATAACAAATATGCAGGAGGGAATTTTGTGACTGAGTGAGGTGTTAAATTATATTCATTAATTACTTGTTCTAAAAGTTTAGTCCATGGAATTTTGGTAGAAGAATTTACTTTACATCTTAATTTAGTTACAATAGACTGATTAACACGTTCACATTTTCCATTTGTCTGAGGATGATGAGAAGTAGTTAATAAATGTTTCACACTATAATTTCTTAAAAAGCGCTTAAATCTAGATGAGGTAAAAGCACCATTTCTCTCCATTAACAATTTACTGGGTATTTTTGAATTTGGAAAAGTTGTTTCATACAATTTGCATAGGTTTCTGTTGTTTCACTTTTGGAAGGAAAAGCCCAAACATAGCGAGTTGCATGATCTATTATTAAGTGGAGAAATTTTTTAGTAGAATTATAATAATTAAATCCACCAACAGTATCAACAGAGATACACTCAAAAGGTTGATCTGTGGGAGGTACAGCCTGTAAAATGCCAAATCTTTTTTGCCTTTTCTTTTCATTTAATTGACATACACCACAATGTTTAACAAATTTTGAAATATCTAAGTTAATATGAGGCCAGTAGTATTGAGGAGTAATTAAATTTACCATTTTTTAAATACCTGGGTGTCCAAATTGTTCATGAGCATTTTGCAAAATTTTTCTTCTTAATGAAAAAGGTACAACAATTTTAAACAGATTTTCCTTTTTAAGGACAATGACATCATCAACTTTCTTACTTTTAGGATCATTTACATTGTCTAAATTTTGATATGTTTTTATCTCATCTAATTCAAGTAAATATACAGAGTGTTGGATATATTGAGCAATAGGATGCCTCGATAACATGTCAGCTTCAACATTATTAGTCCCTTTTAAATATTTTACTTCATAATCAAACATGCTTAATTTCAAAGACCAACGAAATAACCTACCCCTTAAATTTTTCACATTTTTAAGCCAAACAAGAGCAGCATGATCAGTGTGGATTATGAATTTTTTGCCATGTATAAATAATAATAAAACTTATCAAGAGCATCTACTATGGCCAAACATTCCAATTCTGTGATACAATAATTTTTTTCATAGTCACGTAAAGTTCTAGAATGATAAGATATTGGATGAAGAGTAACTGAATTATATATATATCTGGCTGTTTTAAAACTGCACCAATTGCACTTTGAGAAGCATCACAGAACACATGAAGAGGTAATTTAGGATCATATAATTGTAATACAGGTTTAGCTGCTAATTTATTTTTTAACAATTCAAAGGCTGTGTGACATTCAGCAGTCCAATTTTATTGTTTATCTTTCTTTAAGAGTTGATTTAAAGGTTCTCTAATTTTAGCATATGAATCAATGAATTTGTTATAAACATTTACAGAACAAAGAAAACTTTGAAGTTGTTTAACATTTTTAGGGGGCTGTAATTTTTTAATAGTTTTAATATTTTGATTATCTGGTGTAATGCAACCTTCTTTAATTTCATAGCCTAAAAAATTTATTTTATTTTTTGCAAAAACACATTTTGAAAATTTTAGTTTAATGTTTTCCTCCTCACAAATTTTGAATACTTTTCTGAAATGAGCATAGTGCTCCTCTAAAGAATTTGAAAAAATAACTATATCATCAAAATAGTGACAAGCAAAATTTGAACATTTATGTTTAGTTAGAATTTTACGAATAATGCGATTAAAAATTGCAGGGGCATTTCGAAAACCAAAAGGGAGAACTTGAAATTCATATAAACCTTCAGTTGTGAAATAAAAGCTAATTTTTCTTTATCTTTATCGTGAAGAGGAATGTGCCAGTAACCACTTGCAAGGTCAAGAGTAGAAAAAATTTTAGCACTATTTAATTTATCTAGCAGGGAGTCTATTCGAGGTAAGGGTTCTGCATCTGTTTTACAAATTGCATTCAGTTTTCTGTAGTCAATGCATAGTCTTGTTTTGTGTTTTTTTCATCTCTTTTATAAGCCAAAGTAACAGGGGAAGAATAACAACTAGTTGATTCCTTAACTAAACCTGCAACTAGTAAATTTTGAATTTGTTTATTAATCTCAGCTTCTGAAGTAGCTGATGTTCTGTATGCTCTCTGAGAAATTGGGAGATCAGATGTTAAATTAATTCTAGGGGGATCCATTCTTATTTTACCAACATCATATTTATTTTTTTGAAAAAACATGGGAGTATTCTGAAATAAGTTGCACCAGGTTAGGAGATAGTTCTTTAACAATCAGAGGTGAAAATATTTCCTCTGAGGTATTGATTAAATCTTCCTGATTAGGTTTAGGTTTGTTTACATTTTCCTGTATGTGTAAAGACATTTGTTTGTTGATTTTGCTAGAATTATTTACAATAATTTGTCCATTTTGTAGCAATTGGTTATATTCACAATCAATCATAAATTTGTATTGGCTACACTCTGGTAGTCTTAGGATAATATAAGGTAAACTACTATTAATAACATACAGATTTATACTTCGTTCAATTTGTCCTATTCTTAGAAAAATTTTGCATAGTTGGTTTAATTGAAAATTGCCATGGGCTTGATTAATATGTATAGGCCTAGTTTTTTGTTTTGTTAGTTTAAGTTTATTTACAATATCTGCAGAAATTAAAGATAAAGTGGATCCAGTGTCAATAACAATATTTACATTATTTTTTCCTGTAAAAGGTAAATTGTCCAAGTTAGCTAGGCTTGGCAATGGTGAGACGTGTCCGGACACTTGTAATTGTCAATATGCTGGGCCAGGGGTCTCAGTAGAAGGGTGTTGTCTCTGGTTTCGGATTTGTTGATTACTAACAGGGTTCCCCGAGCTCTGAGAAGCAGTGTTAGTAGCCAACGATGAGTCACAAATAAATGGGGTTTGTCTTAATTCGGTTTGATTGAAAGGACATTGCTGCTTCCAATGGTAAGCATTGAGAATGCCTTGTCGAGTACAAAAACTACATGGTGTTGGTGGCATTCCATTTTGAAAATGTGTGTGGTGGTTGGGTCTAAATCCTCGATTGACAAAATTGTGAGCCTGATGATTTGGAAGATGTTGGGGACGCATTCTGTTAAAATTTTGAAAATTAGGTCTAAAAGAGTTAATTGGAGGTCTGTAAGCATTTTGTTTCGGTCTATAACTATTTGGTTCTGGTTTAGTTGCTTGTGTTTTCATTAGGCGGGTAGCTACCATGAGCCATTCTGTAGGTGAGGTGGGAGGGTTAATGGTCATTAATTGTTTAATATTGGTGGGCATTTTTTTTCCATCAGTGAGTCCTTCCAAAATGAGTTGGGGAGATAGACCTAACTGTCTACCACAATTTAGTTTCTGGTGAAAATATTGCTCTAAATTATTTCTTAGCTGGTGTTGAGAGAAATCTGATAAATTTACCATGTTAGGTTTTAAGAAATTTTCAACAAGGATCATCAAAATTAGAAACACAGGATCAACACAGATCATCAAAATTAGAAATATTAAGGCAAGAATTAATATAATGGGTTAGAGCAGAACCTTTAAGGTATTTAGAGATATTAAGCATTTTCCAATCATTGTCTTTATTACTAATTTTGCATGCATTATTAAAATACTCTAACCACGCTTCTATTCTCATTCCATTTTCGGGGTCAAATGCAATTAAAAAGGGTTCACTGGGAATTTTTGATTAGTATTACTATTTACAGCTAAATTGGGTTGATCATTATTTGCCATTTTACATCCAGATCTGAGAATCATATATAAATTGAAATTTTAAATAATTCTTATAAGTTTTGAAGTACAAAATAAGAATACCAAAAATATAAAATTAAAATATCAACACAAATCAAAAATTTGCAGTTACTAATAATCAATGTTCAAATATCAAATATGAAAAAAAAACTTAAATTTCTTACTTAAATAAATATTGTTTTATCAAACTTAAAACAAGCATTGCAATACTATTAAAAATATGCCAAATAAATAATAATTAAAATAAATTTAAAGTGAAATAAATCAACACAAAATATGCAGTATTAACTATCTTAAAATTTGAAAAAGAAACAAATCGATCTACTGATGGCCACTTCTTGCACATATTATGAAAATCGTTGGGCACACAGACGGGAAATTTCCCTTTTTAGTTGTGAGCAGGGCCGGATCGTAACCTTTGGGGGGCCTGGGCAAACAATATCTGGGGCCCCCTAAATAATTAAAAACTTTGTCATTTTCCTAAGAAAGATTTTTGTGGGAGAAAATTTAAAACATATGAAACTTAAAGGCTTTTTTTTATTTCAAACAATTTAAATACATTATAATCAATAACGTAATTTACAAACAAAAAAAAAAGTTTTTCTACACTTTTGTGCTGCAAGTTCTTTTATTTGCTCATCACATTTTAAGTCTTTAGTGAGATTAGTATTAATACAAAGAGGTCATAATTAAGTAAGTCTAGTATTTATCATTGTCCTATACAGTAGAATGTCGTTTATCCGAATGTTTATTATCCGGAGCGTCAAATATCCGTACCAAAGTCCGGATACGTTTTCAGACAGTGCAATGCTCAACAGTTGTTTCGCAGAAGGCTAAAAGTGACGGGAAAACTCAAGGTCAACTCATCTTTGGGGAATATCATTTGTGTGATTTGGTAAACATCTGCGCGGTATATTAGGTCAGTTTGTTTCCAAGTGAGGGGTGTATGCGTGGTCTTTTGTTGAGTTTTCTTGATGTAGAAACCTGGATGAAATGCAATGCAGAAGACTGTGGATTTCAAATGCTAAATAAAGACGCGATTTTGACTTCCGTGCAAGAAGAATCCAACCCTGTCGACTCTGAAACAGATGAAGACGAGGACAACAACAACAAATGTAGCAAGGGTCCATTAAATGCTCCAATCAGCTATGGAGTGGCACGAACAACAATCAGAGTACTGTCCTACACAACTATTACTGCTCAAGAGATTTAGAGACCTTGCAGCGAAAAAAACGAAAGTGTACAATGATACAGTGAAAAATAAGTGATTATTTTCCACAAGGTAAAAGTGCGACATTTTGCACTTATTCTGCTTTTTCTTCAAGCACGTTTCCCTCATTGGATGATTTTCAATATTTGTACAGTGTCCAGTATCATATACTGCAAGGATCGCATTCGGTTTTTGGTTATCCGAACAATTACGTACCCGAACGGTGTCCGGTCCCAATTGATTCGGATAAACGACGTTTACTGTATTTCTATATAGGACATTTTAGAGAATGCACGCTCCGCTTCACTAGTAATAGGGAGCAGTGGCGCACACAAGGGGGGGGGATGTCCTGGGGGTCCATACACCCCCCAAAGCCCTTGAGTTTTTTTTTCGATTGATGATAATCCTATTTATATATAACGTAAAATTTAATGAAGTACTTGTAATGAACAATTTATATTTTTAATTAATACTAAATATTAATTCAATAATTTATTTTTTACTGTTTTTTGTTAACAAATTGGACAAAATGAGACGAATCAATAGGTGTTGTCTTGAGGTATGATACGAGTTGGGGAACTTTCGACCATGGACTCACCCTTGAAAATTTTTGTGTGCGCTACTGATAGGAAGCGTTATAAAAATCTTTAAAATGGTAACAAATTTGGAAAAACATCAACAAGTTTCTTTTCAGAAATCAAATTTAAAATATCATTACAAGTATAGGATAGCTCATTTTGTTTTAGATAAGTTTTGAGGTGAGGTGAACACCTTCATTTACTAAATGTTGGTCTACGTCACCTTAATAGTAATCAATAATAGCGCGTACACTCTTCAGGTGGACGTTCTCCTTACTTTGATCTTGCAAACCCATCAAAAATTTTAATTTCTCACTATATATTCTGCATACATTTGATTTCTATTTAAATCAAGGATTAGCTTATCTAACGCAACAATAAGCGTGTCCTTTTTAAATTTTTCTGTATCATACACAGCTTATTCTGTCGATTTATCTGCAAATTTTGAAATAACCCGTCTCTTGTTCACATCACTATATTCTGTTTCTACACCAGGACTTAAATTTTTGGCTGCGTCTTGATACTCCTTTAGTTTTTTTATCTGATTCATCTACATTGCTTATAAATGTTTTTAATAATTAACTAATTTTCTTCACAGTGAGTGAATATTAACGCCGCCCTTTTCAGCTACACGAGGGTTTTTGGCAATGGACCTCGTAATTTTGAGCCATGGTCCAGTGACGAGGACGACACCTCAGCTGGCACCCCCTCTCATAACTAACACACCAACGGGAGGACACGTTTGAGCACTCAACAGATTTAATGGGCATCACTCCCCTACACGGAGGGTCTTTAGCGGTATTGGGCTTGAACTCATGACATGCCACCCAAGATCCGATACCTTGACCACTAGGCTACCGCAGCCACTATTTTCTTCACAGATGTCCAAACCAGGAGTTAGTAATTTTTTATTAACTGAAAATTAAATTTTTCAAAAATTTCTTCCTAAAATATAATTAAAATGGCAATTTCGAGTTTTGTTAATTTTATTATTGCAATTATTTTATGATATAAAATATTTGATAAGAAAAATTATTTAATTATAAAAATAACTAAATGAATTGGAAAAAAAGCAAGTCTATACCGAGCGAAGTTTAAACAAAAAACATTACCAATACTAGTTGAATAACATAGCCAAAAAATCTTTCAAGCACTTCGCGATTTTCAAATTTTTTTAATGAAATGATTATTCGCGCGCACGCATGTGAAAATGATCTCTTTTGTCCTTTGTATTCTCTTACCGAAACCGAATATATATTGTTCGGATTGTTATTTTGAAAATAACTTTGGATTCTTATATTGAAAATAACTCATTTCATGTGAAAGAATATAATCAATAAAATTATTACTTAGCAATTTAGGCCACGAACCCACGTCAACGTATTTTTTAAACTCAAACCCAACATTTTGTAAACACTTTTCGGTCAGGGCATTATTGATGTCCTTTGTCTGAACAGCACATTTTTTTTTCAGAAATGCTGCTGGTCATCGAGATCTTGCATTTTTTCCTCATTAATATTTGCTCGTTGTGTTTCTCTGTTTTCTTTGGCTAAGTTCCTTTTACTTCAGTGGCGTAACGCACACCCCTGAAACTTCACATTGCGGGGGCCCCAAGGTTATAGGGGGCCCAAAGCCTATTTTATGTTACGGTTTTTCAATACTTTGTAAGATCCAGTTTGGGGCCCAAAACCTGATTGCACCTATTGCACAAAAATAAATGGCTACAGAAAATGTGCCAATAAGTTTGTATAAGTGCTCGATGCTCATCGGCACCATCCTATGATAGAGCCTCTGTCTATTAATTATTAATTTCCGCTTATTCGGTGGTAGGGAGGAAGTACAAAAGTAAATTGATCTTGCTCTCGAAAATAAAAATGAATTTGGTAAGATATTTCTGGTATTTTATTTTTGAAATGTATTTTTTTACTGGTTTATTATTTTAATACCATTTTGATTGTAAACATCTTTTCCTGTTTGTTATCTTCAGTGAGGAACGGGGCCCTTAGAACCCGGGGGGCCCTGGGCTGTAGCCCATTAAGCCCATACGTAGATTCGGCCCTGGTTGTGAGCACAATTCCTTAGATTTTGAATCTTGCAGACATCGCGCACCACATAAAAACACAGCGATAATTAGCCATTTTTTCTTTTTTGTTTTTCACAACGATGAAGCACATAAGTAACGGGAATTTCACCGTACTTGACGAAAGGGGAATATCCTTCCGAGGCCTCGATTCATTTTCGTTCACATTTCATTAGTAGAATTTTCACTTTTAGGATTTTACTTGACGATATTTCCTCTTTTTCACGCGTTCCCAGCAGGTTATTTTATCCTGTCGGCTATTATCATGAATGATGACTGATTTAGTAAAAGATTACGACGAATTTAGTAAAGGATTTTTCATTTCGTGGCCGGTGTTGGTTTTTACGTATAAGGTTACTATTTATGAGGGTTGATGATGCCTGTTCATTATTATGGAGGAGCCAGTCCTGGACAAGTGATTCTTCTTTATTCAATACTTAACATGAATACATTTAGATGGACGTACTGACGAATAGACATATACACACAACACACAAACACTAGCTGCAGCACACTACATGATGACAAGAGAGAAAAAGCGAGCGCGTAACCGTGTGCTCCAAGTTTTTAAACTGGCGGTGAAGGTCGTACGACTCTTTTGTAACAGGAGTCGTGATTGGATGCAAATGCGCGCGAGCAATTAGATTAAGATGCGAAAGAACTAGGAAGTAATTTAACGGGGTTCAGTTAAAGAGAGTTATAGAAGAAGTCATTACATATATATATATGTGGGAGACAACAAGGGTCTAAAGCTTTTGACTTTCTTCTGATTTATTTAAAACTTAACAACAATTAATTAAAGAAAAGAACTATTCTACGTTTCTAATTTCTAACAGATAGATTTCCATGATGTGACGACGACGGGAACGCCTGCTCGCGCACCTCAGTCTCTTTTCTCTTATCATACCACAGTTCGGAATGGTAACACACGTAGTTCAACGATGTTTATGGAATTCAGGTGAAGCATGGGTGACCTTCGCGTCACACCACTTCTAGCATAGGATAGCCGGTCCCTTCTCGGCCAGTACCCAGTTGTTGCCTTTCTTTAGCAGCGTTGGTTCTCCGACCTCCTCGTCGAGACCTCTCGCTCGCTCGTTCATCTCTCTCTCAGAAAAAGTTTTGGTTTTACTTTCGATCAGCTGCGCCTGCGCGCGAAGACTGCCTGCTTTTTTTGTTGAGATTTATGACGACTCCACAACCACCATGATTCCATATATATATATATATATATATATTAAATGTAAATAAAAAATCAAACTAAAAAAATTAAGAATTTAAAATTTAATAATTTTTTGCAATTTTTCCTCTAACCTTTAAAATATAATAATTAGCATTATTGAGTTTGAATATTAGAATTTGTTTTGCATTAACATCCTAATGACGTTAGACAACAAATGAAATGCATTTTGTGATTTCGAATCATATTTAGAAAACTAGCTTTCATGGCCCGGCGTTGCACGGGCTTTTACCGAGTGCATACATATGTGCATATGTGAAATTAACATGGGGATTAAGTTTAACCGAGAGTATAACTTAATCCCCATGTTAATTTCCTCCTTTCTTTCTGACGCCAACACTTTTGTGTGGTTTTGACGCGTACGATGTGAGTGCATGACCCGTGAGTGCTTGTCATGGCTTTGCCGCTTAACATTTTCCCTTCTCTTCACAAATTCAACACTTCCAATATTATTTTTCGAAATTACTTTGATTTCTTTGTTTCTTTCCTCTCCGCTTAGCCCGGTGTTGCACGAGCTTTTACCGAGTGAATAACTTCATCCCCATGGAAATTTCGTGTTTCCCTGAGGCCGATAGCACTTATGTGCGCGATGTGAGTGATTTCTTTAACTATGTCATTAAAACTCCCTTTTTCGAAATTTGTTCTTGCGTTGGGTGTGGTGCTCTAATTATAAGAGATGGGTGAAAGCTCAGGTGTCGTCCTCGTCACTTGACCATGGTTGAAAATTTCGAGGTCCACATCGCCAATAACCCTCGAATAGGCGAACAGTGCGAATTTAAAAATCACTCACTCAGTTTTCAGTTCTTTCGTTGCAATTTTTTAGTCCCCGGAAACGAAAATGTAGCCTTTTTAAAGAGAGTTGTATGTTGAAAAAAGACAGAAAAGTAGAAATTTTTCAAATTTTACTTCTATTTTAAATATTGAAGTAAAATTGTGAGGATTTTTTGAAATATTCGACACACGGGAAAAATGTTTCATGCAATTATCTTTATAAAAGAAGAAATTATTAAATGATTGTTTTAAGTATTTTGAGTGTTTTATTAAAATTTGTTTCGAATGCATAACATACTGCCATGGAAATTCACCTTCCTTTATCAAAGTTCCTGGTATGTGTGTGATTCCTTTATATTAACGTCACTACAATTCCCTTTTTCGAAAAAAAATAAATATTTTCCAGATCTTACTAATGTCAAACAGGTTTCAGTTCTCTTTCTACAGCACGGTGTTACAGTGGCTTTTTTGAGTGTAGAACTATTTTCCCCCTGACTCTCCCCTCAGATATAAGATTTATCTTCAAGTTTCTATTCATGACATATCAAAAACAATATTGCTTTAGTAAAAAAATAATAAATTTAAACAATAAAAAGAAAACTATTTTGATGCTTGAGTAAAAAAAAAAGTCATCATTTTTTAATAGATAATTTTTAGGAATCTAAAATAATAAAATAATTTTCAGGTTTTCATTAATCAATCAATCGCTACTTACAGTTAGCTTAAAAATGTCTCTCTAGAACGTATTTTTATCCAAAATAATAGGCGATATACTTTTTATTAACAAATAATTAATTTAATAAGGAAATAATAGAAATATTCATTTGATTTTAAAAAATATATTAATTTAAATCCACATTATCTATAAATAATAATTAAAAAAAATTCTACAGATAGCTCTTGAAACGTTTGGATGTTTGATTAAACATATGTGAGTGCTAAGAAAAACACTATGTGAAAAACCTAGTTATAAGTACACATTCACTGAAAAAAATCATTCAAAAAGAAAATAATACTATCTGATAAAAACATTTAATTTTTTTATTTTAATTTTAGTTTTTTATTCGACACTGTGTTAATTAAATTATTGAAACACGTATCTGAAGAAAAAAAGTTTTTTTTATGCAAAACTAACTTATTAATTATTTTATGATAAAATTGATTTAAAATGTTCATAAGCCTTTATTTACATATTCACAGTATAAAATTCAAAAATAAAATAATACATGTGATAGAAAATATATTTCAGAATATTTCCTTTTGTGTGTAATGATGTGTGGCGACGCAATGTCCAGTAGGAGAAAAAATTTAAGACAAGTATGAAAAAAGCGACCGGCGGGCTTCTGCGAGGCGGACACCCTCCTTCGCATTGACCGCGCACGGCAGTGCTGCAGTTATAGTCTTGAGTGTAGCGGGAGCTCTGAGCACACCGCCACAAGAGCAGTTAACATTGAATGCAATAAATAAAAGTGGATCAAAAATAGTTAAGACAATTGAATTTAGCAAATAAAAAGAGAAATTTAAGTTATGGAGGATTGTACGAGTCCAGGAGAATTCTCCTGGGTCGCTTCCTCTTAATATTGGCTGTATAATTTTCAAGGTTTTGCATATTAATATTATCAGAGCTATTGAGTGAATCAAAAAAATTTAATCGAGTGATCTTGGATATGCTATTTAAAGGATGGTATATTTAAACAAAAAAAAAAAAAAAAAAATGAAAAGTACATAAAAATAACAGAGGATCACATGTTAGAATAAGTATTTATCAGTACAATTAATTTACGTGGGAAAAATTAGCAGAAATGAAAAAATCGTAATCCGTTGACTCTAACTCCGAGCTACACGATATCACTCCGCATGAAGTAAAAATTGGGACTACTTTTTAAAAATTCTTTAAAAAAAAGTTTTGGGAATTTTATTTTTTAAATGAATGGATCTAAAAGAGAAAGGCTTGAAGTTAATTAGTGTAGAATATCGATTTAATAACACGAAAAGTAATTCATACCCAACGATTTAGAAATAATTTTCATGAAAACGCATCAGTTTTAACACTATTTTAAAAAATTCGGAAAAAAATAGAAAATATCGTTATTTTACAAAAAAAATTATACCGTGTCGTGGCGAAATAAATGATCTTTCCGATTCTGTAATTATTTTTTGTCTAATTTTGACACCGAAAATTAGATGACAATTTTAATATGGTGGAAAACGTAAGATTACCGCTCGGCCGAAACGGAAGGGAAGTTCCGCCAAGTAAGCAACCGGCAGGAGTAAAACAATTCGGCGTTTTAAGGTTTTTAATTAATATCTTTTTAACTAATTACAATATCGTAATATAAATAGGCAATACGGCTTCCCTGGAAAATTCCCGATCTTTTGGTACCTTCCGCGACTTTCTGCGTGGTGCTGTTCGTGAGAAGATAGACGCACATAGATAGATAGATAGATAGATACGTTTGTTTACCTTCGAATTTTAATAGTGTAAGACTAGCTTTCATGGCCCGGCGTTGCACGGGCTTTCTCTACTTTTAGAAAAATTTTCCGTTCTCTTCACAAAATCAGCATGACCAATATTCTTTTTCGAAGTAACTTTGGCTTCTATGTTTTTTCCTCTCCTCTAAGCCCGGGGTTGCACGGGCTTATACCAAAGGTATAACTTAATTCCCCCATGTTAATTTCCTCCTTTTATTCTAACGCCAACACTTTGGTGTGGGTTTGAAGCGTACGATGTGAGTGCGTGTCATGGTTTTGTTGCTTAACATTTTCCCTTCTCTTCGCAAATTCTCGATCCTAGTACCACTGAAGACCCGCCGTGTAGGGGAGAAATGCACGTAAATTATGTCGAGAGCTCAAACGTCCTCCCGTTGGTGTGGTGTGGTAGTTATGAGAGGGGGTGCCAGCTCAGGTGTCGTCCGCGTCACTTGACCATGGTTCAAAATTACGCGGACCGTCCCCAAAAGGCCTCGTGTTGCTGAACAGTGGGACGTTAATATTCACTCAACTTCACAAATTCAGCACTTCCAATATTATTTTCCGAAATTACTTTGATTTCTTTGTTTCTTTCCTCTCCGCTTAGCCCGGCGAAAACTTTAAAATAAATAAACAATTATCAATAAACTTTTTAAAAATCATTTTCTTTTAAATTCATTGATATTTATAAAATACAAAACTATAACTTATTAATATTTTTACATTAAAATTGATTAAAAATATTCATTTAGCAATTAATTGTGACATTCCGTTTGCTTAAATAATGGCAGCACTGAAAATTTACGTGGGAAAAATAAACAGAAATGAAAGCTTCTTGTTAGGAATTGTTGAAAAAGATAGAAATTATACTTTGAATGATTAAAAATCAGAAAAAAACCTTTTTTAAGGCAAAAAAAAAAAAAAAAAAAATGAAAAGTACATTAAAATAACAGAGGATCATGTTAAAATAAGTATTTATCAGTAAAATTAATTTACGTGGGAAAAATAAGCAGAAACGAACAAAATGAAATTCGCCAGATTCGAACCCAGACATAAGAAAGAATTAAGATACTTTGCGAAAGCGGCGCGTTAGACAACCACGCCACGCAGATTAGTAGCAGAAAAGAAAATAGGCAATAATAATGAATGGTCGGTTCAAATTGAATTTAATTTTTAATTGAGGGGATCCATAGGATATTCACATAACGATTGAAAGATTTCGATTGAAGATTACATTTAAATGTATTGCAAAAAATTTATTGATTTTTGATATTTTAAAAAAAAAGCAATTAATAATAAAGAATATATAATACAAACATAGCTTTTTTTTTTCTAAGGAATTTATACCTATTTAACTGACTATTTCCAAAAAAAAAAATTTCGAAATGGGCAAATTCTTCGATTTTATTATGAAATTATATGTCAAAAAAAGAAATATACATTAGGCATTATTTTAAAGTAAACTATAAGTTTTATGAAAGAGAACAAAAATTTCGATACTGATAAATATTTTAAATGAATCTCAGAAATGCATTGAATGCATTTTATCATCTTAATCTGACATATATAGTTGATAAAATACATCTTTCACTCGCATTTTTTTTTTTTTTTTTACTCGCCAAAGTTACTGATTTCCTCCTGTTTAAGGCAGAATTTTTTTAGTGTAACCCTTGAGTTAGAGCGGTCGAAGGCGAAACAGGTCTGAAGTCTTTGGCGCAAAGCTAATTTTCGACGCCAATGTTTGGCTAAATGTAAAATCGCGTATTTTAAAAATCATTACCTTCATTTTAAGGGCATAATTTTTACGTTAATGCTCTCAAACATCACCAACTATTTGCAAAAATAACGTACTTTGAAATAAAAATGTACAAATTACTACTTTTTAATTTATTTCTCAGAAAAACATAAGTTTACGAAAATCACAATTTCTTTTTTTAAAATCCGTAATTTTGAAGCAATTTTTTCAATCTTCGTATATGTTACGCATAATATTACTGTACACACGGAAAAAAGATTTTGTGAGATTATCTTCATAAATGACGAAGTTATTCAATGTGAAGTAAAAATTAAGACTACTTTTTAAAAATTCTTTAAAAAAAAAGTTTTGGGAATTTTATTTTTTAAATGAATGGTTCTAAAAGAGAAAGGCTTGAAATTAATTAGTGTAGAATATCGATTTAATAACACGAAAAGTAATTCATACCCAACGATTTAGAAATAATTTTCATAAAAACGCATCAGTTTTAACACTATTTTAAAAAATTCGAAAAAAATAGAAAATATCGTTATTTTACAAAAAAAATTACACCGTGTTGTGGCGAAATAAATGATCTTTCCGATTCTGTAATTATGTTTTGTCTAATTTCGACACCGAAAATCGGATGACAATTTTAATATGGTGGAAAACGTAAGATTACCGCTCGGCCGAAACGGAAGGGAAGTTCCGCCAAGTAAGCAACCGGCAGGAGTAAAATAATTCGGCGTTTTAAGGTTTTTAATTAATATCTTTTTAACTAATTACAATATCGGAATATAAATAGGCAATATGGCTTCCCCGGAAAATTCCCGATCTTTTGGTACCTTCCGCGACTTTCTGCGTGGTGCTGTTCGTGAGAAGATAGACGCACATAGATAGATAGATAGATAGATACGTTTGTTTACCTTCGAATTTTAATAGTGTAAGACAAGGACAACACTTATTTGTCGAACTTTCACATCATCACGTGAAGAGAGAGATTTTAACATACACTTTAATTTGTAGTATTCCATTTATTTCACATAACGGTTTACAGTTGAATGACTTGTTTTGAGCATTATTGTCACAAAATCAGCTTATAAATATTAGATTGCTTAAATCTTTGAAATTAATATTACCAACCTTTTTTTATTTAAAAAAGTTGCATTTTATATTACACTCTGCGAGTATGTATTCATATGCTGTAAATACAGGGGTTTCTTCGCCATGAGGAGTTGAAGGATATTGGAACATTTCTTTTAAAAATGTATCGCTTATTTAATTTTCTGAATCTCTAGCTCTGATGAGAATTGTTAATTTCTGCTTTAACAGATTAAGAAACAGAAGATATATTTTACTCTCTTATAAGCCAGTTCGTTTTCTTTGATATATTGTTTTTACTAATGCAAATCTTAGGAGTAACGTGAGGGTTACTAGCGACGTACCTCATATATAGGTTTGAAGCGAAGTCAAATGACGAGGAAGACACTTGAGCTGAAATCTCACTCTGAAAATTTCCATACCACATCAACACAAGGACTTAGAATTCTGATAGTTATGACGGGCTCTTTGTAGTACTTGACTCCGCCATAACGCGGCCGCAATAGAATGAATGGTCCTGGTTGAACTGAACGATCAATTGAGGTCGAACTAGAGCAGATTCCCAAACTTTTTAGTCTCATAGACCCCTTGCCATGTTTTTTGCTTTGTGGTAGAACCCTGCTTAATTTTAATATTGAATTTTTGTAAATTTATCAACTTAAATGTCTTTTTGACAGATGATATTACAACTTCTACTTTAAAAGAATTAAATTTCTAACTGTAATGAAGTATGTTTAAAATTTAAAAATCACATATTAATTAATTAAATTTAAAGTTAATTAATAAATAAAACTGTTAAATAAACTTAACTAAACAACAAGCAAATTTGGTATCAATCTTGTCTGGTTTAACCTAAAATCTCCTCTGTTAGAGTATTGTCCAATTTTTTTTCTTTATTCTTTTTTTTTTTTGTTTTGGAGATATGCAACCGCGCTGAAACTCCTTCACACTAGCAATGAAAAATTTCATCACGATATTCCATAAGTCGGGACATATAACAGGTTTGACGTTTCAAAGCCAAAATTGCTGGCATCCGTTTCTAAACTTTAAGATCTTCGTTTGTACTTATTACGGCCAGTTTCTATTGTAATGTGACATTTTTTCAATATGACCATATGAATTAATTGCCTAATGTGGTATTACCATAGTCAAAGCATTCTCAAACCTGGTTTCAAAATCTGAATAAAAGGCATTTAAATGTTGAACGTATGTTAAAACGTTCTGACGGATTGTCTGTGCCAAATTTAGAAAAATTCGGGACCTCCAGTATGATACTTCTTTAGCTTAACTCAGGAAAGAAAGCTAAAATGGTTCTTGTTTTAATATAATTTATATGCTGTCACCTTGTAAGTGCAAATTAACCTCAGTAAATTTAGTAAATAAATATGCTAAATAGGTAAAATTTGGTTTCGCCTTGATTATATAAATTTTTTTTTAAAATTAAAGTCACGATATAGTTTAATGAAAGCCCCTATTATAGACCCCCACTTACACCTCATGGACCCCCAAATTAATTTTTGGCTGACATAGACCCCTTAGAGGTCGTCATAGACCCCTGGGGGTCTATATAGACCACTTTGGGAATCACTGAACTAGAGGATAGTTATTTTTATAGAGTCATGAGTTCGATTCCTGATGCCACTAAAGATCCCTCATCCTCGTGCAAAGACCTCTGATTGACTACATAATTCATTGCTCGATTGAGTAATTGCATTGTTGTAAATTGTTAATTGTTTACGCAACTAGTGGAGATATAATCCACATACAACATGCCGACTCAGTGACAACAGCTTGGGTGTTTGCACTTATAAGTAGACATTATGAATACAAAAGATGCAGGTGCCATCTATTAGCATAAAAACAAAATCATGTTAACACAAAATAAAAAATCATAATATTTAACATGAATGAACCTTTAATCATAATTATTTAGTATAATTTCTTGATATCACAAATTAATTATCCTGCTGCACGATTTATCAAGTGTTCAAATTTTAACTGGAAAAGTAGAACTTGAAAAATTTTCATATATTGAAACATTTTCCTTTAAAGTTAAGAATTCCAAGTGAGAGAGATAGAACCATATTAATGCCGCATTTAAAGTGACGCGAGGGCTATCATCGATGGACCTTGTAATTTTTAGCCTCAGTCAAGTGACCAGGATGATACTTAAAAGCTGCCCCCCTTCTCCTAATAACCACACCACACCAAAGGGATGACTTTTAGCACAACAGATTTAACAAGCATCAGATCCCTATACAGAAGTCAGAGGCACCAGGACTCGAGTTCGTGACTATAACCATTAGGTTATCACGGTTACGTTAGGAATTCCAAAGTCATTTTTGAGTTGAATAATTCCAAAATAAAATTTAAGCACTCAATAGATCCAGTACCTAAAAGTGAACTCGAAGTACAGTCGGTCCCCGATTTCACCGGGGCTGAACATTTTATTCGTTGATTCCGTGTTTTGATATCGGGGTACAAACAAACAACTTTTTTTTTGCACTTACCTTTTCGAAATTCTATAATAAGCAACTGTCAGGGTCACGCGGTAAATTTATTATATTACTCATTGGTGATGTAATGGTTTAAACGAGCTGCTTGTGTATCTTGTCTTTGGCAAGGAGCCAAAAAAATGTAGTAGATAGATTTCTCTCGAATAAAATGGTGAATTGATGCTGCTCTGATGAGTTTAGTTTTTTTTTAGTATGAATTGGGTTCACTGCTGACATTTGTGCGAGAAACCCGAAATGGATTTCGAATCGTTCCGAAGATTAAGGATTTAAAACTGTTTTGAAGATTGAGGATTTCGAACTGTTTCAAGATTAAGAATTGCGAACTGTTGTGAAGCTTGGCGACATCGAAACTGTTTTGAAGATTGTGAATTCCAATTATATCCAACGGTTGATAAAATGGCGTTTTTAGGAAGAGCTTTGAAGGTAGATTTGAAGTGTTTGGCGGAAGAATTAGGAGAAACTGTAACGGAAGAAATGAAAGTTTCTGCTTTAAAAAATTTGATATTAGCAAGTGAAGAGTATGAAGAGGCGTTCGCGAAAGAATTACTGCACAAAATAGTAAGTGAAAGAGAAGCAATAAAGTAACAAGAAAGAGAAAATGAAATAAAGCGTCAAGAAAGAGAAGATGAAATAAAGCGTCAAGAAAGACCCTAAAGAAGGTGATATAAGTTTTTACTTAATACTGTTTGAAAGACAAGCACGAAGAGTTAATATTAAGGAAGAAGACTGGGTTACGAATCTTGTTGGACTATTGCCGTTAGAAATGGCGAATTTGATTGCCAGGGAACCTGAGGAAAAGGCAAATGACTATGAGCATATAAAAGGTGTGTTATTAAAAAGATTTAAATTGAGCCCAGAAGCATTTAAAATAAAATTTAAGAGGCATTGTAAATCGACCGAGTACACTTGGCGAGATTTTGGATTTGAGTTGGCGAACTATTTTAATGAGTGGATTTCGGGACTAAATAGCTACGATTTTGACAGTCTGAAACAACTTGTCATTGTAGAACAGATGAAGGAACAAGTACCCAGGGATATACAACAACATTTTATTGATGATTGGGGTAGAATTGTTACAGTTGACGATCTTGCTGAGAAGTTAGATGATTATGAAAACGTAAGGCAATATAATCAGGCCACTAAAGCTACTTCTTCTCAACCGTATAGAAATTCCTATCGGGAAAGGTCTGGCACGTTCAATAGAAGATGCCATGCATTGAGTGAAGGATATAGACAAGAATCTAACAACCGTAGTGGATACGATAAGAAAAATTCTTTCCAAAAACCAGTTACATGTTTCAATTGTGGATGAGTAGGACATTTTGCGAGATTTTGCAGGGATAAAAAATGGGAGAGAAAAGACCGAGGGTAAAGTTGCTGAGGTAAAGGTATCTGAAGTGCAAGTGGCAGAAGTCAAAGTAGTTGAGGATAAAAGCAAAGTAGTCACAGCGAGATTCAATGGCGAAGTTTTAATGGAAAATAAGAAATGCAGCGCAGTTCATTTAAAAATGTCTGATCTTAAAATAGTAAAAATTTCTTATGGTGGAGTAGAATATGAAGCTGTAGTAGATTCAGGTGCACAAATTAGCGTGTTTAAAAGCAGTGTAGTAGGGAAGGAAGTCGATTACAAAGGATATATAATGTTGCAACCTGCATTTGGTGATTGTTTAAAGGCTGAACTAAAAGAAGTGGATATTGGTTTGGTAACGAACGGGTATATTACGCCGGTAATTAAAACGGTGGTGGCAACTGTGGACAGACTGAACGCTGATATATTATTAGAAACTGAAACTTATGAAGCATTATTAGAACAAGAGAGAATATACAATCCCAGATTTACAGCCGCTGTAAACTTAAGATCAGATTCCCCCAAAAAATTGTTAGATGAAAGTGTAAATACTGAGGAGGAAGAACAGGAGCCAACAATAACAGAATATGATGAGGAGAATGAAAATAACACCGAAAAATTCAAGAAACAGCAAAAGAGTTGCGATACTCTTCAAGAAGCATGGAATTTTGCTAAGCGAAAAAAAGGAGGTTATGTGATAGAAAAAGATATCCTGTACCATGAAGAGCTGTTGTGTGGAAATAGGATAAAACAGTTAGTGATTCCCGAAATTAGGAAGAGGAAGATACTAGAAATTGCACATGAATCAGTGTTCGGAGCACATCTAGGAGCTCATAAAACAATTCAGAGAATCAAGTTTTCATTTTATTGGCCAGGAATGATGAAGGAGATTAAAGCATATTGTAATTATTGTCATGGTTGTCAGTGCAGAAAAGTAATTCGTTCGGTTGACACAATTCCAATAACACATGTGTCTCGTCCTGAATTGCCATTCCAAGTGGTAAACGTTGATCTAATTGGTCCTGTAGATCCAGTATCGTCACAGGGACATAGATATATACTTTGTTTGATGGATCAGCATTCTAGATGGCCGGAAGCAGTCCCGCTCAAGTCACTAACGGCTAAGAGTACATTCATATTATTTGCGGATGCCTGAAGGTAACTTAAGATTACTGCATGTTAACAAGATTAGAGAATACAAAGCGAGAGTTCAAACGATTGGAGTTGTTTATGATATCGATGATGAATTTGGTGAGATATATGAAACGCCAACAGTTCCTGCTGCTAAGAAGAATGATGAAGCATTGGACAGAGTGAAGTTGGATTACTTATCGAAGAAGCAACAAAATCAACTAAAAGATCTTTTACATCGACACAGAAGGTTGTTTTCTGGAAAAATAGAAAGAGCTAAAGTTGGTGAACACGTGATAAAACTGAAGGCTGAGGAGGAGAAGAAGAAACCCAAAACTTATAAGATACCGGAAAACTTAAAGAGGAAAGTAGACGCACAGATAGACGAATTGTTAGAGTTAGGTCTGATTGAACCTGTTGTAAGTGAAATAGCACACCCAGTAGTATGTGTTCATAAAAAGGATGGAACACTTATGTTATGCATAGATTTCAGAAGTTTGAATGCTCTTACCGTACCGGACGCATATCCAATGCAGAATATGATGGAGTTGAATTTCTTAGTAGGGAAGAAAAAATTTATTACTGTTCTAGATATGTTGAAAGGATATTGGTCTATACCAATGGAAGACAGCAGCAAACATCTAACAGCGTTCCGTACTCATCGAGGACAGTACCAGTGAAATGTATTACCATTTGGGTTAAGAAACGCTGCTGCAACCTACCAAAGAGCCATGTCTAAAGTGGTCCAAACTATATCTGGCTTTGCATGATATCTGCGCGTATATCGACGATTTAGCCGTATTCTCTGATACATGGGAAGAACATTTAGATCATCTGGAAGAAGTTTTCAAAAGATTGGAGCATTTTAACTTCTCAGTGAATTTAGGAAAGTGTGAGTTTGCAAGACAACAAGTTAAATACTTAGGACATGTCATTGGTTCAGGTAGACATTCACCGGACAAAGAAAGAATAAAAGCGATTCAGAACTTAGAGGCACCAACGACCAAGAAGCAACTGAGAAGTGCATTAGGATTATGCAATTTTTATAGACAGTATATTCCAAACTTTGCAAAAATTGCTCTACCATTGACGGAGCTCACGAAAAAGAAAGTCCCTAATGAGATTCCATGGAGCAAGGAGGCTGAAAATGCTTTCAAGGAGTTGAAGACAGCACTATGTGGAATTACAGAATTGCAAGTCCCAGACATAGAGAAACCGTACTACTTGCATACGGATGCATCTCAGACGGCGGTCGGATGTTGTCTAGGTCAGTCGGATGGAGAAGACAACATTCATCCCATAGCTTTCGGGAGCCAGAAACTGAATCCAAGTCAACAAAAGTGGTCAACAATTGAGAGGGAAGCGTATGCTATTATTTGGACTCTGAAAAGATTTGAAACTTTACTGTGCGGAGCAAAGATATTCTTACTAACCGATCATAATCCCCTAGTGCTTCTTACTAGTGTCGCATCCCAATGTCCGAGATTACAGCGGTGGGCTTTGGCAATTCAATGCCATGACATTGAGGCAAGTCACATAAAAGGATCAAAACTAGTTAATCCAGATGCGCTATCCAGACTGTAAGTGTAAACCGTAGTTAAATAAGAACTTTTAGAAGAATTTAAGAATTGAACTTTAAACTTTATTTTTAGATGATGAAGTAGTATATTTGTGTAAAATTTAATGTGTTGGTTTTTTATGTAGTGTATAATCTTAAGATAGTGCTTAAGCAGTGTTTTTTTGTGGATGTAACGTGTGACCCTTAGGTTGTTTTAGCCATATTTGATCTTCGGATCTAATATGACTCTCGGGGGAAGGTGTCAGGGTCACGCGGTAAATTTATTATATTATTCATTGGTGATGTAATGGTTTAAACGAGCTGCTTGTGTATCTTGTCTTTGGCAAGGAGCCAAAAGAATGTAGTAGATAGATTTCTCTCGAATAAAATGGTGAATTGATGCTGCTCTGATGAGTTTAGTTTTTTTTAGTATGAATTGGGTTCACGGCTGACAGCAACCACACAAAAAATATTTTTTGTCAGAAACTGCACACTTTTTATACAGCTACTAAAGTACTATAAGCGAATTTCCTGTTTTAATCAAAACTAACGCAATAAGTTACACTCTCATGACTCATTTGCGCATGGGCCACTTCTTTTCTCATCGTTTTCTTTTGTTTTGGACAAAAAAAGGTACGTCATTTGAAAAGAAATCCAATTTTTTTCTAAAATTAATAATTCTTTTTCAGCTGTTGAAATAATTCGTTCATTCAGGGTTTATTATTTGTTCACTGATCTGTATCTTGCTTTCATTGATTTTGAAATTAATCTTCAAGCACTTAATGCATTCTTTTAATTTCAAATTTTTATTTACCATTATAAGTATTTTACTATAACAAAGAGCAAGAGTCATTACACATTACAGTCATTCAAAATCCTTATGATGAGAGGACCAGAATGCCTAGCTCGAAAGAGCTAGGCATTCTGGTTCTCCCCCCCCCCCCAAGACTATTATTTGTTAAATAGGAGATTTTACTTTGAAAAGAGGTGAATTCATGTCCGAGGTAGCGTACGATATTCTCCATAGCACAACTGATTTTACTTCTTTGCTCTCGTCGGTGATAGCGATTTAAAAAAAAATCCCGAAAAATTTAAATACATTTTTTCCAAAATAAAATTTTTAATATAATCTAACAAACTATGGCAGATGAATTCCAATTGTTCAAAAGGAAAGCAGATGCCGATGAATGTTCGATTCACAGTGAAAGTGACTTGCAGTCTACTAGCAGTTGGGAAATAGTGTCCGAGAATGAGCTTTGGAGTGATTTCGAAACAAGTGCGGACGATGATGATTCAACTGATCGCAACGTTTCTGAAAAAACCATTGACAAGGATGATGTTGATATTGTTAAAGAAACATTTAATGTAAGCTCTGTTTTAAGACTGATAACCCTTTCTGAACAAACCAGTGCCGACGATGATTCAACTGATCGCAACTTTTCTGAAGAAACAACTAACAACGATGACTTAACTGATCGCAATGTTTGTTCTGACAACGATGATTTTGATATTGTTAAAGTAACAGATAATTTCGCCAAATCTCTTTCAAGAGATACAACCTTTTGTGAACAATTCATTGGCGACAAAGATTCAACAGGCAGTAAAATGAATCCACTCCCAGTGATGGTAATACAATTACTGTTACCCCTTGCATTTGTCATGTTATGTAATGTTATGTCATGTTTTATGTAATTGTATTGGAATGGTCGGATCCTAGCAATTCTTTTTCATTCTCACTAAATGAAATAAATTGATATTTTAGGTTTTAGAATAATTTATTTAAAAAAATCTGACATAATTGAATTACAGATATTTTATGGATTATATACATTTTAATTTTAAGAGATTAAGAGTACTATAGATTCATAAAAAGTCAAAATATGTTATGAGAATTAAATATATATCCCAACACTAGAATATTTGAAAAATAAAATTGAAAAATTTTGAGCATTAATGTTATGCTATTAATTTGAAAATGTGTAAAGTACTTTTTGCCAACTGTTAAAATTAAATCTTACAGGTATAATTATGTAATAAATTACACAGGTATATTAATAATCTGCAGATCTAGGTGGCTATCATGTTAAATTTTAATATGCAGACATTAAATTAATCTGAAAAATCTCCACAAACTTCAATTTTAATAATTTACAATTCCCTGCATTGAAGTAACATTTGTGCACTCAGATAATTTTTGAATGCTTAGGTAAATTTTGTCTAAAATAAAATGGTACACACATGTTTGGTGAGAACATTTGTCTTAAATACATTGGGCATGTTTGGAAAATTTATTTGTGGACTTGCCCTGTCTGCAAAGGCTTAGTTGCCAATATGCACCACATTTGAAATTTTTTTATTAAAACATACCACGTTATGGTAGCCTATAGGCAAAGTTATGTATATGTTGTCAAGTATATTGATTGTTTGAGTTCAGTTCCACTAAAAGTTTTGTGAAATAAAGATGGTGTTGCATGTGATCTTAAATTTGAACCTCTAAATCTTTATTTGTGTGGTATAGAAGTTTAATACTGAGAAGATTACTAGATATTCAAAATCATATAGGCTGATAAACCATTTTGAGTACTTCTCTAATATAATAATCATTGTTAAAACTAAAGTTGTATGGAAAGGAATGTAACAAATTAAGGTTGGTGAATTAAGTATGAAATGTTAAGAAATTATAAAATACATGAATGATTTAAAAAAAAAAAGAATAAAAGTAATTATGTTTTGCAAGTCTAGAATATTTTATTCTATGAATAAATCAAGAACAGCTTTTATCTTGCAAGAAGTAAAATTATTAAGTAATGTAAATAGTGTACATAAATTTTCTTTGAATTTTGAAGAATTTTTTTAACATTTTATTTTGTAGTTATATACCTATCAGAATAAATCACCTTTCCAATTTAATTATTTACATATAAAAATATTCTAATATTTATAAGAACATCAAACAATTTTTGTAATTAAAGTTCATATGAATATCAGAAATCCACTTAAGATTTTGATAAAAGTAACTAATTAAAAACTAACTGCTGTCTGTATAGAAAAAAATGGGTTATTTTTATTACAGAAATAAAAAACGAAAAGAAAAAAAAAAGATATAATATTGCTTTTTTAAAAATCTTTAAGCTATAATGGGTTTGTACCTTTTTCTCCAAAAGGAAATGATATTTTATGGCTGATTTTCTCTGCCTCTCATTGATATACTTCCCTTAGAAACCACAGTAATTGTGATGGAGTCATTTCCAAATCTTACTTCAGAATGCCTAGTGAAAAAGAGTTAAAACATTATATCATTACAGTTAATGCAGTTGCGCATTGTAAATTATAACTCTTGACTTTTACAAACAATTTTTTAAAAAAGTAAGAAATCTAATGAAACCGTAATTTTAGAACAGTATTGCTTAATTTTTTTTCTTCTTTTCATTCTATTTCTAATAAATTCACATTTGCCAACTGAATAAAGATGTGTCTACATGTAATATGAATTATTCCTTCCTGAATTACAGAAAAACCATACAAAAGACTACTGATTATAATCTCTAGGTATTACCTTATAAATTTAAAAAATAAATCTAGGAGGAAATTTTTAATTAAATTTGAAAACTTATAGAAATGAAATGCAAAAATAATAACAGGAACAATATTTATTTCACAAACTATTCTAAAAAGCATATATAAATATATGTATATAATACATATTAATAAATAATGCAATTGTACAGCAAATTGATAAATTTCTTAGCATTAGGTTTAAAAGAATATAGATAGAAAGAGAAATAGAATAGACAAAAAAAAATTATATAATTGATTGACTATGAGGAATACATACTATAAATAATTCTTAAAAGAATAATTTAATCACATGGTAAAAAAGTATGATACTGGAATGAATACAAAGATTAAAAGGAGCTAGAGATTTGTAAAAATAAAAAGCAAATAAAAATTCTGTTAAATATAGTAATAAATGTTGTTTATCTTACATTAAATAAAAGAAATGTGCTGTTATTTCAGAAAAACATAAATACCATCACATATAATACAATAATTCTCATCAATGCAATGTTCAAATTTCATAAGCATATAGATAGTATACATGTCTATTTGATAGATTCTAATATTAATCACAAGAGAAAAAAGTAGATTGGCAGTATTTACTGATACACAGTTGTCAATACTGACACTTAGAAAACAGGAGTAAAGTTATATGTTTTTAATAAATATACATGATATACTTAGTTACAAATGGAAGGGAAAAAACATTAAGAAAAATCGTTTTGTCTGCATGAAAATAATTTGAAAGATTTTTTTTGCACTTTTATACATGAATTAATTTTTAATGCACAACTGGGTACTACTTATTGTCACCACAGCCAAATTTGCTCCATACTATCATAACAGCTAAAGCAAACAACATAATCAGATTCTTGCATGTTTTATTAAAAAAAAAAAACTAATCTGTCAGATTTTGGTGGAAAGTGGCACAAATTTGGGTGTGGTGATGTTAATACACATACACGTTAATATTCAAGTACCACAATTGTGCATGTTCTTTTATAAAGAGAAGCTAGTATCAAAATTATAGAAAATTTAATAATAAATGTATGGAAATATATATCAAAACAGAAGCAGGTAATTTCAAATACTAAAAATATTAAACTGAATATAAAATAAAAAATTTTTTCAGGTAGCATTTTTTGATGATTTTTATAATTAAGAATGTACATTTTTAACAGAATAAACATAGCGATGAAAGGTGCAATTTCTTTCAGCTCAATAGAATCTGCCTTCAATTTTATTTTTATGCCTATTTTAAATATGACATATGCAGATGTAATGAAAATAATGCAATTAGTAAACTGTTCTAGTTAAAAATAATATAATATAAAAAATCATGAAAAATATCTTAACTACTTATTTTTTTAAAATTCTTCATTATAGCCATCCATGTTTTATGGATCTGGTAAATGTACAAAAGCAAAAGCACTCTATATGAACTTTAGCTTCTAATTCAAAACTATGAGAAATTAACAGCATTTTTAACTGGATTCATGTCTAAATAAATTGCAATTATCTATATCATTAAAATATATAGTAAGTATTTAAAATTTAATGTAGTAAGAGTATACAAATGTACTTTGTTATTCATGAACATGATATATTCAATGATTAAGCCTGATTTGTCAATTGTAACATTTCATCAATTTTTTAAACTTTTTATTTAATTAACACTATAACTAAGCATTGGTTTTAGAAGTACATTGCACATATTTTATATAGAGGTTGATACATCAAAAAATTAATATTTGTTTAATAAGAGATGAACATTATGGAATGATTCATTCAATACAATTCATAAAACAATGTCATTGATTTTATGAGATTTTAATTTCACTAAAGACATTCAATAAAATTTAAATCAGAAAATTGAGTAACTGTTGTTATTTTTATTTCCAATGCTAAGTTTTTGCATTGAAGTATTCATGCTCCATTAAAGAAAGTCAGTATATTTATATTAATCCATAGAATTTTAAATTATTTTCTAGATGATATAAGTCACATATCATCATTTTTAGATTTTACAACAAAAACATTGAGTTTCTGAACATTCCGTAAATTCATCTTTTTTTTTTTTGTCACACTTAATTAATGATATTGAATTTGTTTTTATAAGCAAATATTACTTCACTAATATTTTTTCTTTTTCGAATAAAATACACAAGCTTTCAGTTTTTTTTTCACTGACATTTTTATTTCTTTCCTACACACCAAATAATAACTAATTTTTTTTTTGGAAAAACAATTTTTAAAAAAATTTAAATAAACTAAATTTGTTTTATTTATCAGATTTAAAAAATTTTTTTTTTATAAAAATACAAATTATTCCAGATAATAGTTTTGATGATTACCAGGATTATAAATTTTTAATAGTTCTGGTCCAATTCTGAGCAAAACATTTTGAGAGTCCAGCGATGCCTTTAATAGATTTTCTTTTCATCTTAATGAAAAACTAAAAGGATTTTTTAAAAAAATTTTCTAAGTCTGAGACAAAACATAAAATGCTCTACATTTCATAAAAATGTTATTAAAAAGCTTAACCAGATAAATTTTCACATGCATAGACCAGATAGATACAATAGCGAACACAAAATTTTTTAAGGGGGAGGTCCATGGTTGAAAGTCCCCCAACTCATATCATAACTCAAGACAACAGCAACTGATTCTTCTGATTTTGTCAACAAAAAACAGTTAAAAATAATTAATGAATAAAATAAATTGTTGATTACAAGTACTTAATTAAATTTTACGTTATATATATATAGGATTATCATCAATCGAAAAAAACTCAAATGCTTTGGGGGTGTCTGGACCCCTAAGACATCCCCCTTGTGTGCGCCACAGACCAGATATTATTTCACAAAATTTATAAACAGCATTGGCACTGTACAAATTCAAAGCAGTTCTATATACCTCATTAGAAACATATTTTTATTTAAAGTCTAAATAGCATCTATTGATTTAGCGATATGAATTCTTTAATTTTTAAAGATAAAATAAGATTCAAAAATTATACTGCAATAAAACACCCAAACATTTTTTTCATATATAAAGTCAAAGATAGTTTAATTTGGTTTGCATGATATATTATTAAAAGAGAAAAATAATTCATCATTTTAATAACTTTTAATTCTTTGACCATTCTAAATTTGTTCAGTATCTAATCATTTTATATTTGTCATTAAGAGTGTATGTATAAATTAAGTGAATTCATTACTAAGAATTGAAAAATACACTTTTATCTATCGTCAAGTGCCAAAATAATAAAATTATAAGACAAACCAAAGATTACTTTTTTTGTGGTATTAAATGTTAATGTTTTTCTTTAGTTGTTTTTAAAGGAAATTTTGATTTGCATTTGTAATTACATGTTTAATAGAATACAATGAATAACTTCCTTTAACACATTAAATGAAATAATACTTCCAAAATACCAATTACATCTATATAACATAAATTCAAGATCTTTTTATCAGAATTAAATATTAATTATGATAGTAGCACACACTTTCAAAATTTCATAGTTGGCAACTAAATTCACAAAAATAAAACAAGGTAAAGTACTATTTAAATTTTTTAGATATATATATATTTTTTAAAGGCAGTCTTTTCAATAATAATACATTAGCATCATACATAGCTTTTGAACTGATTTTCTCTCAATATACATATTTAAATTCACAGAGTACAAAGATAGCATTTATAATTAATGTAGCATAAGTATCAATTTCCATCAAGTCCAGTGTATGTCAGAAAACTTAACTAATTTCAACTATATATATATCTGGCTTTTAGTTTAAAAATAAAATCTAAATTTAGAAAGGCCAAAAATGGCAATGGCCTTTGAGAAACTTTTTCAAATTTAACATTAGAAGATATACGAAAAATTTGATGTTTTGTTTTTGTTTTCTGAAACGAATATAAAATAAAATAAAAATCTAATGCAGCCCACATCATATACAGTATTAAAGATAGATTCACTTTTGATACTGTAAAATAGAATTGATATGCTTTTCAATGTTTCTATACAAGAAATACCAGAACATATATAAAATCCTGTCAACCATGAAATTTAATTGCCAGAATATTACATTACTTTGGAAAATTTTCAATCTTATGAAAATGGCTGACAAGATTTTGAAAATATATCTGGAAATTTAAAACAACGATTGGACAATTAATTCTATAAGAACTCTTATTGTCTTTGCTAGTGTTACATTATTTTAAATATAAAGGCATTTTTGTTAAATACAAGAAAAAACAAAATTTAAAAGATTACACAGATATATATACAAAACTTAACATCATTACATACATAAGTCTTATTGGTTATTCGCATGATCATATACATATGAGGTATGATTTCCAAAAGATAAATTCTACCATTTTTACCTTCATGTACTATTTTAACATACTTGAAAAAAAGTTTTATTATTCATATATATAACATTGCAATACTTCCTGATCTAATAGAATGTACATATTTATAACACATTTACATATAACAAATCTTTGAAAGTTAAAAATGTATTATTCCACAAAACCTTTAATATAGTCAAAAAATATTTATATTTGTGTATTAAATAGACAAAAGACCAAATTTTAAGAAACTTCACATCAACAAATCAAAAATTAATTTTGAACTTTTTAACAAATAAAATAAAATGTTATGCATTGATACACATTCCACATTTATTTCAAAACAACCTCATAAAAAGTAATTTGTAGATAATGCCTTTTATTTACATGCATAACATATAATGGTAAAATGTATCTATAAAGAGATTCTATAAATGAGCATGCTTTAAAAATTTATCTGCTCCAATTCCAAAGCAAATGATGAAAAACAAGAATGACACACACATAAGTTAATGCTTAATCTAAAATAACTGATTAAAATGCAAAATAGGAGGCACCTTGGGCAAGCCAATTTTGTGGTGACCAGAATCAGTCACCAAACTACCCATACGTTGCAATAGGTGTTCTGAAAGTAATGAAATGATGCCGAAGTAATGAAGAGCCAGATTCATTCAGGCATCTAGATAAACATCGCCAAATCCTAGGGGCCTTCTATTCTACACTTTAGCTCTTTAATTTTGTTTGTCATATTCAATGCATTATGTCAGGCTTTTGAAAAAATAGTATACTTTTAGAAATACAACTCTTTAATTTCATACAGAATAAAATAAACAATATTTTGATATAAATGGAAGTCTAATTATTTTATGCTCATCTCTTTATTTTATTTTTAGAGCTATCATTTTATACCCGGTGTGTAATGCCCCCCTTCTGTAAATTTTGATTTTATTTTTTAAGTTAAAAGTGCATATTATACAACAAATCTAACATTATTTAAAATAGTTTAAAAGACAAATCTGAATAGTTTAAAATTAATGATATTTAAGTTTAATAAATGCTTTCCTTCCTTAATGATAACCTTTATGCATAAGAAAACAATTTTGAGGTAATTAAAATTTACAAGAATGTTTTTAATCATCGTCATAAATATCCATTAGCTACATCAGATATAGCCAATGTTATATTCATGACATTTGACATCTATACAGAAAGCTTTGAAATTAAGATTAGAAAACATAATTTGATACTTCCTCTTAACATTATTAAACCACGTTTCAATCTTCAAATCTACCATTAAAACTGTACTTGATTCTCTTTAAAGTTTAACAAAATATTTTAAATGTGATTAGAAAAATTTAGTTGGACATAAAAACATTTTACTAAAAGAGTACTAAAGAAAATGTGTTGAAAAAGAATTGAAGTATAAGTCATTCTTATCCATATCATACCAAAGGTACTTTTTCATTAAAGCTCTACTACTTGGCCCTGTTTTATCTAGGTGTATTTTTCAATATTAAAAATAGTACTAGTTCAATTTGTATATGTCCTGTGCAAAAGAATTGATTGAAAATTAATAAAAAAATATAAATAACATAGATTGTGTCTTTTTCCTACATGGATTTTAAAATAAGTGAATTAAGAAATTATTAAGAAAGAAATGTTTCCTTCTTTATGTTCCTTTTTGTAACAGCTTTTATGCTGACAATGAAAAAAAAAATGGTAGAGATGGGACTACTACACTAATTGACTTTAAGTTATGAGCATAAAGTTTCTGAACTGTAAACTGTTAAAAAAAAACATACAAAAGTAACAGACTAATGATTTAGTAACTTTTTTAATCCTATGCCTGACTTGTGCATGACCATCATCATGGACAGCCCAATACAGTTCAGAAACAGAATAAAAGTTATAATGATTTTTAGCAGCATTAGCCACTGCTGCAGCATCAAGTTCAGAACAAGTGAACCAATATTTCTTTGTACGTCTTTGGCATTACATAAAAATTGTGTTATTGGGGAATCTACCAAACTGAATAATTTGTACAAGTGTCTCATGAGGTAATGGTTCAGTAACTGAATGCCATATCTCTGTGATGAGCACAAGTAGAATAGTGAAAAAGGAATAGTGGAAATGAAAACAAGTAGACTAGTGAATAATACACTGACGGTAAAAAAATTGCAACAACAAGAAAGACATGTTAGATAAACGAAATTCGGTATAGGCATGTTTATACATCTGAAAGATGATATAGATTCAAATTTCCCAGTTAAGTGTGGCACTCAGAACTTGAAGGTCAGGGTTGCTGTAAATGTGCACTACAAAGTTGGTGAGCATTATTTGTCTGAGAAATTTGACGCATTGAGTTGATGTTAGCCAAAAACACCTTTAACCCTCTCACTGCTCATCCCGCGATTTCTACGTGCAACGTTGATGTAGCAAAATTTGCTCATCCCGCGATTTCCACGGGTATGCATTTTTTCTGACTATTTAGCTGTGCATCTTGTGCTGGTAATGTTTATGTTTTCATTTATGTTTTTATATTCATATTTTTATGATCTAATTTTATATTTTAGAATAAAAACTATTTCACAATTTTTTTTGCATATTTTAATTTTAAAATGTAGATTTGAAATATGTAGCAAAAAATATGCAATTTCTGAACATACTTTGATAAAATAACTAGGCAGTGAGAGGGTTAAGAAGACAAAGTCATTGTCTACAGCTTGCTGAGTTTGAACAAGGTCATGTAATAAGGGTACGAGAAGGTGGATATTCTTTCCATGATATTGCAGAAAGACTTGGCCGGAATGTATCCCCTGTGTATGATTGTTGAGAGCAGTGGTTAAGAGACAGTACAGCCTCAAGAAGACTAGGTTACCACAACTGAGAGGGAAGACCACTGTATTTGGCATATGGTTGTAGTGCATGATATTGCATCTGCAGCAGAAATTCAAGCTGTAGTTGGTACCACAGTGACACAACAAACTGTTAGAAATTGGATCCTTGTAGTATGTATTCCACTGACTCCAAGCTATCGCCCTTTGGGATGCCAGTCGTGTCAAGCCAGAGTTCATTAGAGGACAGAGTGGAGATTTGTTGTGTTTTCTGATGAAAGCAGGTTCTGCATTGCTGCCAGTGATTGCTGTGTGTTGGTCACAAGGAGGCCAGGGGAATGCCTGCAACCAAACTGTTTGTGGCCTAGACACACAGACCTACACCTGAAATTGTGGTTTAGAGAGCAATTTCCTATGATAGCAGGAGGACTCTGATTGTTCTTGAACACACTGACTGCAAATTTGTATGTCGGTTTGGTAATTCAACCTATAGTACTGCCATTCATCAACAGCTTTCACAGGAGAGTTTTCCAACAGGATAACACACCCTCACATTGCTGTTGTAATGCAACATGCTCTACATAGTGTTGACATGTTACCTTGGCCAGTGAGATCACCAGATCTATTTCCAATTGAGTATGTATGGGATATTATTGGGCAACAACTTCAGCATCATCTACAAACAGCCCTGACCATCCCAGTGTTGACACAACAAGTATGGAATTACATACCACTAAGTGATGTTCAGCACCTGTACGACACTATGCATGCAAGTTTCTGGAGGTTAGACTGGCTATTAAAGTAACAGCATTTCCCATTTGAAATGCATTTTCTTGAGCTTAAATTAACCTGAAATCTAGAAAATTAAATCAAACATGTTAATTAGACAATTGCATTGACCAAATTTCATTACTCTACAATAATTTTTTCTTGCTGTTAGGATTTTTTCCCCCTATCGGTGCATAGACAGAAACAAGACTTTTCGGCCAATTTATGAACTCTTAATTTTACTGAATAAAGAAGCATTACTCAGACTTCAAAGCAAAAAATATTTTCTCGAGCTTTCAATACAATATTTTTAAATTCATGTTATGTTTTTAATTCTGTGCAACTCTTTTTTGTAAATGTGATGTTTATCAATAATTGCTTTTCTTTAGTTTTGAATGCCTAAATATTTTTGAAGATATTAAATTTGGCTATCTTTTTTCATTTGTTTCAATTTCATAATTCCTTTACATTGAATGATTTTCAAAGGGTCACATATTAATAGAAATTAACATATTTTGTACATCTAAAATTGTAAAAAGATAAATGACTGAAAATTGGGGGGGGGGGGGAAATGGGAAGGAAATTTTTTTGAGCAAAAAACATTGGGGTTAGATGCATTATTTGATGAAGATGCACTATGGTTTTAATAGAATAGTATCACCTTTAATAGCTTAGAGAATAATTAATTTTTTTATATTGGAGCAATCATTTTATTTTGTGCAAAAAACAAGTATGTTGCAAATATATGCACATGCAAATTTTAATTTAGATGCATTAAATAAATATTTCAATTATTTGGCTACAATATATATATATATATATGTACAATAAATAAAATTTTCAATCATTTCATTATTAAATATGCCTCAAACTGGAAAAAAAAACTTTAAATCTTTTAATAATATCCATTCATGCAAGCTAATTTATAATGTCAACTATGCACAACTTTGATGTACATGTTTATGTACAAGAACTAATCTGGAAAGTAAAATTCCTTGATTTTTCACTTTAACAAGATCACATAATACAAATGAAATATTTTTAAACCATACTTAATATTTTATCCAATCAAATCTACAGATGATAGTCATAGATTTTCATATACACTCGAAAATAATCACACAAATAAGAATACCACAATCTTAAACTTCTGGCTAAAACAGCACTGACAATTTTTCACCAGAAAAATAGTCAAATTTATAACAAAAACTTGGGTTGAATTGTCGAATCGGCCACTTAACCTGCCAAGTATTTTCTCGGTAAATCGATAAAGGTGCCAAATCTGGTAGCCATTTTGATTTTTGTATCAGTGAGGGAGAAGTCGAATTATGTTGTAGTAGGGTTGCTACTCCAAAACACAACACGCAAAAACGCCCCAAATTAGCGATTTTTCATAATTTGGCGGACCAGTGGCCGATTCGACAATTTCACCAAAACTTGTTTTTCTAAGAGCACAAAGCCAGCAGGAACAATTATGATACATGAATGGAAAACTTATTAGCAATTACGATAATTGTAATGCAAAGTGAATCTTCTTTTAAAGAAGCAAATATTCTTAAACAAATACATTTCTCTATATTTTTAAAGAGAAAATGCATAAATTTTTTTTTATAAAGCCCAAGCTGTGTTTTTCAACATACTATAGTGCACGATAAGGAGGTGGTGGTTCCTCAGGAATCACCTCCTTATGCATTATTTCTTCATAGGAGGGTGGAGGATCCTCCTCCTTTGCATCACTTTCAACAGAATTCAAAAATTCTCTTGATGGTTGACAGCCTCTAAGTACAGGTACTCTTGGCCTCGAGTCTACTAACCTTGAATTGACTCCACTAGAATGCAATGCTATCTCTACATGATGAGAATCACTCATACTTCTATTGTTGAGAGAACCCATATTTGGTAAACCTCGATATGATGGTAATGATCTTAAATGGCTGTTTCTTCTTTGAGAGTAATGAATAACAGGACTTCTGGTTGGTTGTACAAACTGAGAAAACAGCTGACGACTTCGTTCTCGCATACCAAGTGTCACATATATGAAGCAGGGGACAAAAAAGAGTATAACAGTAATAAATAATAATCGAGTAGCAAGGATGAGGTCCTTTTTCCATCTTTGGTACCAATTAGGTTTGTCAGCCCAAGATGGTATATCAAATGAAGTAAAATTCATGTCCGTTATACAATGACAAAAACCATATAAGCACATACAGTGCTGATCTGGAGTCTCGGTCAACTTTGAACATTGAGCAGAATTTGCACATTGGAATCGGTATGTTTTGAAACACTTATGTTTACGACCAAATAGCATTGTTTCAAACAGTTGGTAGCCATTATTACATTGGCACCATCGTTTTTTGCAAATAGTGTTTGGATCATGACGGGTACAATCTTCATTCAAACGACATCTATCAACTAATCGAGTAGGCTTATGCCACATTAAGCAGATATTGGTGCCTTGAGTTTGATAGAGTTGGAATCCTTCTGGGCAAAGACAAACATGGTTTTTACATGTAAGCTCATCTCCACATTGAGCAGAAGAATTACAAAAATTTCCAAGATGTTTCCCCACTTGGAAGCATCCCACAACCCCTTTCTTAATGGGCAAATACCCCTGGGGACAGACGCACGTATTTTGTATGCACAAACTTCCTCGTATTTCTGAGGAACAATCTGTCGTATTAACACATCTTTTACCAGAATTTCTTTTGAACAATCGCAGGGATTTTTCACCGCTAAAAGGAGAAAAACTTACTTTCTCAATTACAGGATTGTTATTTGAAACACCAGAAAAATTATAAGCTTCTGATAAAGATATATAAATGTGTATATAAATAAACATAAACAATAATTTCAATGAAATACTTGGACAATATGGTTTACTACCATTCTGTAGCGACATAACGATAACTTATAAGCATTTGATAAACTTCTGGCTTTAAAACATATGGATAATTTTGAGGATTTTCATAATAAACAGGAAAACTGTACACGCTGCAACAACTTTAAACAATTCATAAAATTTTGTGAGAATTATATTTTGACATCACACACACAATACGCTAATACCAAAAACAAAACTAAGCATTTATAACTCAGTTACGTCACACAGCTTGTTTGGAAACAAATGTGTATGTGCATACATTTATCGTAGCATTTTAAGAAATAAATTTTCTGCTTGAAAGTTTTCATCAAAAATTTCTCAAAAAATATTTTGAATCATTTTTTTAATATTATTCTATTGCACCATAAAAAAAATAATCAATACTTTATTGTTTTGATCCAGTGTTCACTCAACTCTAGTTATTTATAATCTTGAGACAAAATTATTTCATTTGGTTACTCATCCAGCTGTCAAACTGCTAGCGATGATTATAGAAAACAAGTATTTTGTGGTAAAGTTTAAAAATTACTATATTTTGGAAGAATGAAAAATTTGTTTCAGTAAGGTTGTTTAATCTGTTTTTCTTTTCGCACTATGGTTACTTTTCAGCTGCGATTAATATTGTTATTTCTTAGTATGCGTTTATTTTTATGTTTACCATGTGATGCTGTTGATCGCAAGTACCTTTGCGATTGCTTATTAGAACCAAGTAATAAAACAGTACTTTTTGAAAATGCTGAACAGTATAATGTATCAACGGATAATTTCGTACCTGCCATAAAATCCCTACAGTATTGTCAAGGAAGCTTTTTCTGCAAACCAAATTTCAAGCCTGTTCCACCATCAGAAGTAATCAATACTAATATTTACATGATTTGTTTCAGTGATGATAAATGTTTATCAAATGGTGGTCATGAAATGATTTCCGTACAAGGTTTGACAGAGTCTTGTACAAAAAATTCTTGTATGTATTTGAAAGATCTTATGGAATTTAATATTACAAATGATGTCTTAGAAGTAGGAACTTATTCATGTATAAGAGTTGGCCCTCAAGGCTTAAAGGCTCCATATTGTCTCAAACCTGCTTGCAAAAGCTTTGTAGCTGTAGAAAAATTGTGTGTCTGTTATCATCAAAGTCAAAATTGCTCATGTAGCTCTTATTGTGAACATCTCCTAACTAGTACATCTTACAAAACATATGCACTTTTTCTGTCATTCGGAGAGATCTACATTACAGAGGGTGCCAAAGTTACATATTTTCATTGGATCATTGTGACTGTTCTATCCATCGGTCTTACTTTCTTATTGCTTATCTTTTGTAAGCTTTGTGAAAAAGCTATGGATCCTTCCACCTGTGGAAATCAGGTGCAAAATGCTGAAACTATACGCAGAATACTTGCTTCAAATATGGATTCAAATGTACCATCAACTTCTACTTCTGCCAAAAACAGCTTTTCAGCAGTTGATCGAAGAGGTCAAAGTTCTCCACCACCAACCTATGAACAAGTTTTGAAAGATAAATGTATTGAATTTAAAAAAAGTGTTGCATAGTTTCTTTGAAAATATTTTTTTTGTGTGTATATCTGGAGTATGAAAATGTTTTAAGCAGTTTGTATACTTTAACTACCTTGAATTGAGATTTCTTATTTTTATGCATGTTTTTTTTTACTTCATGTTTCCCCCCTCTTGATTAAGTCTTTTTTTTTTCTGTCAAACTTTTTAAGAGATAATGATCAATATAGAATATGCCTTATTTTTGCAATTATAGGAATTTTCTTTCTGTTATAGGTTTTGTTTTAAAAATAACAGAAGATTATGTTTTAAGATTTTGATTTTTTTTTTTTTTTTAGTATTTCAGAATTTTATTTTAATTTGTATTTGTTGTTGAAAGAAAGTCAAAAGATGTGTGTGTGTCTTAATATTTTTAATTCTTATTTAAGAAAAACCTGTCTTTTAATCTTGATACAGAAAGATATGTTTTTTTTTGCTAATTTTTAAAGACAACTCTGGATATATTTTAGTTTTATTTTCATTTGGGATTTAGTTAATTCTTTTATTGCCAATAAATTGTCTAAATCATTAAGTTTCGAGCTTATATATTTTTTCATCCTTTCTAGGTAATTCATTATATTGTTAAGGTTGTAGAGTAAAAATCTGTTTTATAAAAATTAAAAATTTATCATAATTAATAAAATTTAAGTAATTTGAGAAAATAATCAGATACAATTATTTTGACATTATTTATAAGCAATATCAAATTAATGATTATTTATAATGAGTATTGACACTTAAAAGAATGGTTTGACGCATAGTTCATTCTAAGTTTAAGTAAAGGTCAAACAAAAGTTTAGATTTTTTTTATATTTCCTTAAAAATAAGGATGCAAACCTGTGCAGTAGAGAATGAAACTTAAGAATTAGTTTCACTCATACTTATATATTGTACAGAATTTTTACTCTTAAATAATTTTTTTTATTAAATATGAGAAATTCAAAAGATTTTGTTATTAAGAGTGTTAATACACATAAATGAATTATTAGGCGGTAGTTAAGTTTCAAATAACTAGTATAGGTTAGTCCCTGAAACCTTTTTAGAATGAACAAAATGTTATTGTGATAAAATTTACTATTTATGATGTAATTTGAGTTAAGTTTGTGCATATATTTGATTAATATATATGTAGCTCTGTCTGGTAATGAAAAATTACTAGGTGTATGTTATGTTAGTGAGTAAACACAAGATTTGTTATTTGTAGATAGTTTTAAATTTTATGCTATTGTTAGTTTATAAATTATTTTAATCAGGAGGTTAACTATTTATATTTTTACATTTTTGTTTAATTTATTTATTTACTTATATTCTAAAATATAAACATAAAAATGAAGGTTAGTAGTTTATACTTCATTGCACAAACTATTCTCAATATTTTTTGTTTTTGCATTACTGTATGAATTTATTTATGTATTCTTAGTAGTTATTTTTATTTTGCATGTTATATTAAATTTTTCTAGGATTTTATTTTGTCTTAAAGTTGACACTTCTTTATTTTGGTGAAATATTCAAAAATTAATACTTGATGAACAATATTTAATTTTTAGAAATTTGTTTAAACTATTTTATACTATATGCAACTGGATGTGAAAGCTATATATATGTATGTATGTATAGTTTAATGTTATAGGATTAGTTTATACTTTTTGATGGAATACATATACATTATGAGCTTATTTGTTTTTGAGTTTAATTTGAATAAATTTTACAAATGGTTATAAATTAAAATAATTAAAAAAATTTCATTTATTAAGTTAAGATACTTGTACTTTTCCATTAGTGAATCAAAAAGCAAAATCAGTAATTCGAAGGACTTTAATGTTTCATTTTGAATCAGGCTAATAACTTGTAATTTAGTATTCTAGACTGGAAAGTATTTTTAGCTTATTTTTATAAAGAAATGAATGTACTTATGTATTAGTGCCACCACAGCAAAATTTGTGCTTTGCAAATCACACCATGATATCAAAACAAGAAAAATATTCTTATAGATTGTATTTGGAAAAAAAAAAAGAGCAATAAGTCAGATTTGGGCAGAAAATGGCATAATTCATATGGTGCAAATTTGGTTGCGGTGATGTCACCTCCTAAGTATCAAAATTAATTTTAATTTAATAATTTTGTAAATACGTTTTTTGTGTATGTAATTTGTTATATATTTATTCCCTTGGGTATTCATATTTGATTATTTTCTACCATTAATAAAACCTAAATATTGTTGTTAAATCATAGATCCTATATTTCTTTGTGTTTTTATATTCTGCATGACCATTGTTTTACTAATGGAAAGGTTATACAGTTTTCTTGAAAATGAACATTACAAATATTGGTTTTATATTTGATTCACTGGCAAAGTATTTAAGGTAATTAAGTATTTTTATTTATTTGTTACATAACTACTTGTTTGGTTTAGAATAATTAAGAAAGAGGTTATATATGTATATTTCCTTAAAGTTGGCCTACACTTGTATTGTATTGGAAAAATTCTTTGGTAGCATTGCACTATAGGATAATTATTATAGTCAACTTTGGAAATGATTTCAGAAGAACTGCAACTGCTATTTCCGGAAATAATAGGTAACCATTCAGTAAAATACAAGCAGATTTTAAACTGTCTGTTGAATTTGGCAGTTGTGGTAGCTTAAAATTGTTTTTTAAGAAAACACATCAACATTTATCTTTCAGTAAATGCTTACTGGATGCTTTGTGCAAAAATATTTTGATCTTCTAAAATATTAACTAGTCGTTTGTTTTATTTATTTTCCTTTTGCAATTACAAAATAGTTACCGAGTGCTATCTAGTCTTATTCTATTTTGTTGATTATTATTTTAATTTTTTTCTTTGTGTATGTTTTTCTTTTTTTGGATAAACTACTATGTGGATAGATGAAAATCTTCAATAAAATTTAATTATGTATAGATGTAATACTCAGAATTTTTAATCATTGTTTTTAATGGTATTTACATATGCTGTTGACCAATGTTGTCAGATGGGTGATATGCAGCTATTAGTTGAAATCTATTCTTGTGCATGTTCAAACACAAAAATAATAATGACAACATTTGGCATCATCTTTTGGTTTGGTGAGATTGGTCTATGATGTAGTATGCAAGCACCTTTTAAACTTTATTTTTTTTGTAATTTGTTTGAAAATATTATGATTTGGCTTATTTATGTAGAAAGATATTAAATTTGTTGAGATTGTCATGGTTTTCTATTTTGTGAATTGAAGCTTAAAAGTGTTTTTATTTTTGAAAATTATTCAGATGTAAAGGATTTTTTTGGAAAAGAGGGAGAGAATTAATAGCCCTAAAATTATCCATGAAGCTTTAAATGTCATTGATATTCTTGTTTTATTTAAAAAAAAAATATGTTTTAATTAAGGAGCAAACTATATGCATCTCTTAGAGCTTTTAAGAATGAAAGCGTAATATATTAAAATTCTCCATACTGTTTTTCTTTTTGAAAAATTGAAATTTATTAAAATGTTATTTAATAATATATATATATATATACATACCTTACATTTATAAAATATTTTACTTATGGTAAATTATACATTACATACAAATTTCTTTGCAAGGAAATAAAATGAAATGTTCCATTTAAAAATGTTTAAGTATTTTCACATTCTGTGTGTTTCAAAGCATAAAATTTTTTTTGTTGAAGTAAGGATTTGAATCAGTAATGTTCATTATTGTAGCTCTCGGTGAATATAACAAAATAACTTTTTTTTGTTGTGAATATTTTTATTTAAGGAAAAGATTTGATAGTTTCAATTTTTTTTTCTAATTGCTTTTAATTTGGGATCAGGAATAAGTGGCAGAAACTGCTTTTTAGTTACTCGAAATGCCAAAACACATATCAAATCAGTTTTTTGTATGGACTAAATTCTGTATTTTTGGCATCACAATCTGTTTTTCAGAAGTTAACTTCTCTTATGCTAAGGCGTTATTGCTCTCATGTTTCTTATGTGATATTTCACAGATATAATGTAGATAGTACAGTTTGAGGAAATACAATTTTCCAAAAAATAAAATTTGAATAAAAATAGCATTTGAATCATAATCATAAACAAAATGTGTACATGTATATTTTTAGATGATTTAATTGTAATATTTTAAAGATAAACAATTGAAATATATGTCATGTATGGAAAACTTTTTAATATTGATTACAATTTTAATGCATATTAAAAAAAATATGCATTTAAAGAATTTTCAAAAAATAGTTTTCTCATCCATAATTTTTGAATGTAAAATATGAAATAATTGGTAAAGTGATTTTTTTCCACTGGATTTTAATAGTTAGATAAATGTTTCATAGATGTGCTTTGTATTGTATATTATTTAATACTGTTAGAAATGTAATTTTTATTCTTACTTCATCTCTATTGTATGTAACAAATTTTAAGATTGTGAAAATACAAGTTTCCCCCTCAAATATTTCTGTATATCATCAAATTTCATGAAATGGCTTTCTTGTGCATGTATATTTTTGGTAATCACTATTTTTAGTCTAGTCTTAATAAATTTTAATCATATCTAAATAAAATAACCATTTATATTTTTTAAAAACAATTTGAATATTTTATTTGAAATTGAAGTTTTTAAAATGTAGATAAGCTGTGTGTTAAAAAATTATGTGTAAATATATTAAGGTTTATTCTATATTTTAAAAAGCAAGTAGTATGTATAAGATACGAGAAAAAATATTGTTTTTTGAACGTTTAATTTCCTGTTGGACAAAATTTAAAATATTTATCATTCTTTTTTGAAACTTTGTTAGTGCATTTATAACAGCAAGGGTAGAAAATATGCCAATTTGAATATTTAAAATATTTATGCTTGTTAAACTATATCTTTGTTAGTATGTGGTTGTATTTGTAATATTCTCTAAATTGTACTGAATATTTGAATGTAATTAGCTAATGCTGGGCTTGATTTCAAAGGGATCATGCCAGAATATTGTTTAAAATTTCCGATAACAAAAAAGAACTAATAAAATAAAATTGTGATGGGGAATTTGAAATTTTTTTCAGTATTACATTATTCTGGCTCTTGTATTTCTAGATATCAAGCCCTTGTCATTGTTTATTGTAAAGCTCTTTTAGAAATTCCTATTTTATTGGTTATTTTTAAATCTAGCAATTGTGTTTGTGCAATTTCAAATTGGCTTGAATGTTCTTAAATTATTTGATGTGATATTTCTTTAGTCTTGGAAAACATTGCATTTTAACACCTAAAAGTATTCCATCATCTTTTGACATGTTTTTATGCATGAATTTGTAACTGTGATTTACAATGAATGTGCAATTTTGAATCTTTGTGAATTGTTATACATATATACACATAATGAATTAATGAAGTTTTACTAATCAAATTTTAAATCTGAGCTATTGTGGTTTCTTTTATTTATTACAGATTTATGCTGTACTTAATATTGTGCAATTCCTATATTTGTTACATTTTTTAAATGTTAGATGCTCAGAGTTAGCCCTCTTGATGTATTTAGATAATGCATGCATTTTGTATATGTACTAACAAATAAATGTCCATGTAAAACTTTATTTGAGAATAAAATTAAAAGCATACTTTAGTTTAAAATTTATTAAAAAGACATTACACTTCTCTATATATTATAAAACTAGTGTTCTTTTTCTTTATGAATATTTGATATTAACTAAAAGATAATTAGAATTCACTTAATATCTTCAGGCAACAGATAAAAATGTCTGATGTTACAATCTATGCTGCATTAAGCAAAATAATTGGATACATGAACTGAAAATGTCAAGCAAAAATTTTTACATTTTAAACATGTTAGTCATTACTTCCTTACATTTGATAAGTAAGCAGTCCCAAGCATTAGAAACCACATTTGTTAAATAATTTATCAAATTCAAAACCACATAAGTTTGTGACAGTTACATTTAAGCATTTTTATAAAAACTTAATTATCAATAGCAATTTCATCTAATATTAGTTAAAATTATATTTTTAATGGCCACCCTGTTAAGATTTTTTACTTTCTATTACGAACTTATGGCTACTTACAGAACAAAGAAAAATTCTTTTAGTCCTATATGTGTAGTGAATATATAAATTAGAATTTTATTCAGAAAAATTCATAACAGCAGATTATAATTTTTGATAGCTATCACTAAAGGTATATACTTGGAACATTTTAATTAGTTACAAAATAAAAATGCATCAGTTAACCGAGAACATGAATATATTTTTTATGTTGGCGATTTTTAAATGAATATTACCTCTTATGAATCATTTTAGTTCAGTTAAAACAGATATAACAGTACATATAATAAAATCTGTTACAAACACTACTTTGGAACTATCATAAAAATACACGCTTTAGATGCAAAATGCATTTCTTTAAAAAGATTTACAACATTTTGTACCTTTGTAATAACATTAATTTCTGCCTGCTATTTGACAACCTGATGTAATCATATAATTTCATATTAAGTTATATTCATTTACATCAATTTTGGTAGTTCTCTTTTCTCCTTGAAAATAAACTTTCTATAAATAAACTAATTCCCATGATTAAGTGTTACAATACTTTAAATAATGTACTTTTAAACTAATATATATGTATATATATAATTATCTAAATACTTTATCATATGAAACAAGTTGATTGTTAACATAAGTTAAAGTTATTTTGCTGTAAATACTATTTTATAACAATATAAATGATTACATACAGAACCAGTGATTGTATTTTATAACTCATGAATCAAATGTTAATTTTTTAGACATTTGATAATATAGAATAAATTAGAAGTTTCTATAAAACAAGTTAAACATATTTCAAAGAATGTTAATACAATTAGTTATATTGCTGGATTCGATTATTGCAAATTTTTGTATAGAAATAAATATAACTAAAATAAACAATTGACCACATATAACTCAGAATCTTTAATATTTAATTACAATGACAGATATACAATATTTATATTTCTTGGGAAAAATACAAAAGAAAAACATAATATTTCACATGCAAATACAATATATACAAAGAGCATAATGCCCATTAAAATAAATCGCTTTATCACTAATACAAAACAATTTGCTGTATGTCCATAAACATACATTTGATGTTTCAACCAGTCAAAATAAAATTTATCACTCACAAATCGGTAAATAAAACAATTATCAGAAGAAAAAAAAATTATATATTGAACAAATTACATACTGAATATACTTCAGATAACAAATTTAGTTGAAAGAATTGTACAAAAATAAACCAATTTTTTGAATTATGTTCCTGTTGATATAATAAAAACAATAAATGTATATGCACTATATGGCACATGTAATTCAAAATTTACAAATAGTACTCAATAAGAAATATGTACCACAAAACTGAATATGGAATCCAATTTTATGTGTGTGCAAACAACATATTTATGCATACATTCACTATGAATGCAATGTCCCCAAAAAAGATGCAATTCAACCATTATCAAATGAACCACAGAGCTGCTTTTCTTGACTATGAGATGTACTTAAAAATATTTCACTCCTGCAAACTGTAATAAAAATTTATATATATATATATATCCCCATACATACACATTTTAAAACATTTTTAGAGAACTTCAAAGGAGGAAAAAAAAAAATTATGTGATCTAATGAGTTTTATTATTTAAGAAATTAAAAATATTATTTTCATGCATAACTAAACTCTTATAATGTACTGAAGGATATCTAGTTTTTCTACACATTTAATTTTGTTGCAAAAGATTGCTCTATTTGTTTTTACAAGTGCAAGAAGAGCTAAAAAAAAATTATAGCACTTATGTTTGTATTTAAGCAACTACAGCCAAAGTTAAATAGTAAATTCTAAATAGAGAAATTAGGATTTTTAGTCACCAGATTTCAACATTACATTAAATTATATTTAGAAAAACTGATTTAGTCACAAATTAGAGCATTTAAAGTTGTCTATGATGCATCACATTATGCAAAGAAAGAATTTTAAAAAATAATAATTAACACTATATAGGATAGAGTTAAAATACACCATAAATACAATGGGAAAATCTTCCTTCTCCCCAAGAATTTTCAATTCAAAGAATTCATTTTTTTTCTGCCTTATTTTCCTGATAAATATGATGTGACCATTTTAATATATATATAAAAATACAAATTACTTTTTATTTAGAAAGTAAATCGCGAGTAAAGATGATATTAATATTTAAAGTAAATTTATATATTTATATTTGCTGAAAAAAATTTTTTTTTTTGCATAACTTACATGAAGTATAACTTTTAAAATAACAGCAGCCAAAAAACCACCAAAGAATACTGCAATGTAATCCATGTGCTGTGGTAATAAATTGGGTCGTCTCTTTAACAATTTCCTCAAATATTTTTCTTTTGTGGGTGAATAGGGTGGATAACGTGCTCTAAAGGGAGAAAAATGATACAGGAACATGCAAAACTTCATTTCACATACAAAAACAGAGAAGACAAACTACATATAATTCAAATGCATCAATTTGTAAACAAAAAAGTAACATTACTCTAACAATAAGGAAAATGACCCTATAATTCTCTACAAATGTCTTAAATTAAGAATTAGATAAAATATATGGAAATTAGTAATTCTGCTATTTTTCTATTTTGAAAATGATTCTAACAAATGGAAGTTATAAAATTATTATATGAAGTTGAATTTAAAAGTTAAAATGAACAATTAGGCTTGCTAACCTCCCATAAAATATGCAAGTACTCACTATACATATAAAAACTCCCATCTCTGAAAATACTTAAGTTGATGAGTGATAATTTCCTTGATAACTAATTAAAGCTAATCAAAGTTTTATTTAAGATAAAATATGAGTAAATGTACTTCATACTTGAACATAAAAAGAAAATGTGTATATTACACCTTAATAGTATAATAAAAATACAAAAGTTCCAGAATAAATATAAAATTAAGAAAAAGGACTGTGATAAATAACTTTTTTTTAAAATTAGAATCTAGGAATAAAATCAATTTCTTAACGGGTGTACACTATTAAAATAAGTAATTTAATTTTCTAAATTATATATTTAAAATTCTATAAGAATTAATGTAAAAAATTCCAATTTAAATGGAGATGTAACAAATATATATAGTTACACAATAGAGAAATTAAGTTTACACTCACCATAAGTTGAATTTCCTTATACCGTTTTATAACATTATTTGATAAAACTTCTATAAAATTACAAAGTATTACTAATGGTTTTAAGACTTGATACTTTTGCTAAATTAGTACAGTTTATTTTACAAAATGTTATAAATAATTTAATAGTTTCACAGCTATTACTATAAACAGTAAAGATCTCAAATTATTTAGAAGACCAAGTTTTACAAATTACACTGTTATGAATTTAAAGAACAATTTAATACAACAGATATTAATGAAAAAGAAAAGGTTCTATCAGAAATTTACAGCAATTATGGTTTAAATAATGCTACAAAGTTTCAAACAATTAAAAAACTCTCAATTTAGTTTTTAAAGAAAATATTAATAGCAACAGTAATACTTGTAAACAAATGCTTTTCACAAGGTAGATCTTCTTACAATAGTTTAGCTATTTTATATTTACATTTGCAAGAAAAAGAATTGAATTTTTTTTAAAAATCAATATAGATCTAATTATTTTTGGTAAAAATTACAAATTTATACCAATAATAAGAAAAAATAAGTTATTTAAAATTTATTAAAACCGACAATACTCAATTCACAAAGAACACTTGTGTGTGTGGACACAACTTCATTAAATTAATATGCAATACTGTGTAATTTAAGGAGATGCCTTAAATGTTTATTATAAAATTTCAATTCTGGAATCCTGATATTCACACATTAATATATATGATTACTGTACTTATCTATACGTAGTTAGGAATACAGACCTATTACTGAATAACTAACTAAAAAATATATATACATTACAAAAAACCTTCAAATATAATTAAAAAAATTTGGTAGATCCATACTTAGTCACAATTACCCTATAAAACTGAAGAATATATACAGGATTGTACACTTAATAAATGTACAAATTTAAACTTATGAATATCAACAATATGTCATCTAATTATTATAAAAGATTATGAGTAAAGATACTGTATATATACATGATTTCTAATAAAGACATGGCTATCAGTCATGAATTATGTAACATGTGTAGCATTTCATTACCAAGATAACTATCACACATAGCATGACATCTATAAAATTTGGTACAATATTTCAATCATCGATAGAACTGGATAACAAGTAATATATCATTTTCAAAAACATTAAAAATATTAATGAACTATAATCTGGGAAATATGCTATAATATATAAATATCTCGATAGTTTGTTGCTAGATCAGTATTCTCAAAGTACTACAGCTTTCATTAAATTAGCAATTAGTGACAGGGGAATTAATAATCTAGGAATTTGCACAAATATATAGTTTAAATATATCCATAATTTATTAGCATCTTAATTTTATAAAATTTCTAGTACCGGAATTTTACATAAGTGGATTTAACACATTAACAAAAATGCTTCAAATTAATTATACAAGACTGCTATAAATCCACTTGAGAAATAATTAAAAACAGTAAAGAAGTTATTGATTGCACCAAAGGGACTTTTTAAAAAGTTCTATCCATAGTTCTGATTTCGAATATCTTTTTACATCTGTATAGTATTAATAATCTAATACAAATGGTACCTAGAATTTTTGATAAAAATATATTTAATAGTATAATAAATTATGAAAAATGCAACTCTTATTACATTATTTGATACTCATAATGAATTTAGAAAATTATCTAACACAATTTTTTGGATTTTACTCCATATAATAAACAGACAGGGGAAAATTTGTTAGCAACCAAAACTGGTTTTAACCTTAATATGTTTTTTAACTTCAAGAGAATTATATTTACTACAGTGAAAATTAATCATAAACATGTTGAAAGTTGTTCACATAGTAGATTCACCAATACTAGATTAATTCTCCTTTAACTCATGATCAATAATCTTTATTACGTATTATAATAAAACAAAAATAAATTAAGAAAGCAAAGTGTTTAAAACTAAAAATACCAGAACATTTCTAATAAACAATTGCACACAAATCATTCATAATAGTGCAGAGTAAATTTTTGAAATGTAGTTTTGATTAAAAAAGTTGATTTGACAGGTATAGGAATGATATTTTGTTTCTGAAAAAAGGAAGCTCCCTGCTTAAACATTAAATCTAAAAGTGAATGAATTTTAAATATAAATAAAATATCTTACTCTCCAAGTTTTTCTCCAATCATTGCATAGTTTCGTACAAGAACAGCTTTTTTGTGAGAGAATGTGTCAAATGAATACCTTCCATGATATGCACCAAGACCACTTTTTCCAACCCCTCCAAATGGTAGAGCATCAACTAAAAATTTTAACACATAAAACATCTGATAACAGATTAAAAAATTATACAATATAACATTAGAAATGCAACACCAAGAAGGAATGAAAATAAAGTAAGAAAACTTGTCAAAGTGAGAGACAGCAGTGAACAATAAGTGATGTTTCTTTTGAAACAATGTCAGTATTGAGTACCTTTAAGACAATAACTGACAAAGCAACAATCAAGTACAGAGTCAATAAGAGTACAGCTGGTGTTCTGAAGGATGGCTCTTGATTTCATGCCAACCATTTGCCACAGTTTGTCTTCTGAATGAAGCAATGACAATGGCAGGGAAAATCATTGGTGGCAGCACATTGTTCCAGGTATCATGGGATAGCCACATAGCCTTGGATATAAACTAGAGATGTTATGCTATCAAATTAGTGCTGGTTTAAAACATCATGCCACATTATTGCATGGTGAGTTTTCCAGAAATGTGGCCAGAAAAAACCTGTCGTCACAGCATCACACTAGTAAATGGCGATTATCATTGGACAAACAGAGGCAAGATTAATCTGAGAACATGACTTTAAATAGTTCAAATCACTTTTGTTTAGCACCAATAAAAAAAAGTTGTTTGTTTTGTGGGGTCATTGGCAATCTTCTTAACAGACATTATTAGTGTACATCTCTAGCAACAATTGACAAGTAATGGACCTAGAAGGTATGGGAATTTCAAAGGTTTCTTGAACATGCTACAAAATGATGGCAGAAGTGGCTTGTGAGCTTAAATACTTCTAAAGTACTGGATGCATCAGTTCACATAAAGTGATGCTACTCTGACCAAATGGACACCCCTCAGACTTGTCATATTTCAACCATATTTGCCCCTACCAGTGCACTGAGGATGCATCAAGATGAGTGCTATCCGACATTTAATGTATGGACTAGCTTGCCTAATCCCTATGCCCCTTGTAAAATTGTTTATCTGCAGGAACTGCCACTGCTATTACACAAGTTTTCTAAGAGAAAAGTAACCATTAAAAAACAATAATTTCCTCAGCAAAAGCAACAGCACAGATGTTCTGAAACTTTCTTTCCTTATATCATATTCAATATATGTCAAAGAGCTATACATTTGACATCATTTGCAATATTCAGTGAAATACACCAACATTAAAATCTGCATGATTTTTTTGGCTACTTCATTGTGTTGCATTTCCAGTATCATGTTGTGTAATTTAATTGCAATAAAAACAAACCATAAAACATGTCAGTCATTCAATAAAAGTAACAAAAACTCATGAATATGAAAGTAAAATAATCTTACTTGAAAGATTTACTATGGAATCATTAACACAAACACTTCCACTTGATGTATTATCCAAAAATTTACGAACTATACTGTTTTTCTTCGAATATACATTCAATGTCAAAGGTTTATCCCTACAAATGAGTTAAATAATTAATACCTAGAGTGAAGACTACTTGTAAATGTAACATAATATATAAATTATGATGGAATAAATTTTACTAAATACAAAAACATTAATATAAAGTGAAAAAAAATAGAAGTATTTATTCAAAGGAACTGATCTGGTAATACATAAATTATAGAAAAAATTTGTGAATTATTATATTCTAGATATCAGATGCAGAAAAAGATTAGTTAACAAAGTTAACGCCTTTTAAAAACTTAATTCCTTATAATCAATAAGTAATGAAATTAAAATTTTTTTAAAAAAAGAAATAAAAAAATCTTAGCAAATGAAAACATGCTACTCATAAACATACATGGGATATTCAAATGTAATGTTATTTTGACCAATTTCCTTTGTAAATAATTCTAAATTTTAATCTTTTATTTTTCACTGAATATGTAGTTTTTGTATTCATCTAAGATTTCTAAAGTTTCTCACAAATTCAAATGTATCATAACTTCAGGTTGAAACAAATCATTAAAAATAAATAAATTTTTTTTATGAAAAATTATTCTCGTATTTTCATTAATTACAAATAACCCCTAGCATGAAAGAGATAAAAAAAATCGCATTTATACAAACAAAACTCGTGAATAAAAATTCATGTCAGAAATATACTTCCAAATTTGTTTCATCCTATATGTTCACACATATATCTTAAGTACTACTAAAGTATGCAAAATAACAAGAGAATTTTGTCTGAAAGCAAACTCTTATAAACCAAAATGTATGGTAGTAAATAATGCTTCAAAGCAGAATATAGCCTAAACTTATAAAATGTCTAAAAGACGATAGAATAAGCTTAATTGATACCGAAATGTACGATAGCAAAAAATTTTTCCTAGCATTACACAGAAGATAGCCCAAAACTTAAAAATTTTTTTTGAAAGATAATAGAATAAGCCTAATTGACATACGTTTCAAACTTTTCTACAATGAGTGTAGAATATATAAAAAATACATTGCTTGGAAGAGAAGAAAGGATATTTTTTTTATAACCCAAAATTAAAAATACTCTATATAGTTCTTACTTGCTGTTTATTATATCAATGGCATCTTCTGGACTTTCAACCGTAATAATAGGGAAAATTGGACCAAATATCTGAAACATAAAATTACTGTTTTAAAGAAAAATTATAATACATCTCATAAAATTATAATTAATAATCTAGAGAAGTTGGCTTAATTTTTTAAATTATAAATTTAAATATTTATGTCACATCCATCTCTCCCATTATACATCACAACTTTTCTAAGAAAAATTATTGAATTATAAAATTATGCCTCTGTTGCACATGAAGATGAAAGAAAAACAGTTACTTATGAAAGGGGAAAGAATTAATAGGAATTTAACTCTGTACTTTTCAAAAGAAAAGACTTATGGAAAACTGCGCATATAAGTATTATGTTAATAACTTTAAATTTGTCAATGATAAAGCTCACTGATGAATCAATTGCATAATTATTTGATATTAAAATTTAGGAATTATTCTAAAAAAGTGATACTGGAGAAAAATTAAATCATAATTCCGAATATTGGCAAACCTATTTGTAATCCTGAGTACCATTTTCCCTTCAAAAATTTACCCCGAATTCAAAATTTGTACGTCCCTTCCCCCCAAAAAATTAATATAATTTTCAAACATGTTGCTATGAAGGAGAAAATGCAGTCAAGCAGGTAAAATGGACGGAATATTTTCCAAACAAGCAGCTGTAGAGAAAAATATCAGATCTCAACAACAGCAGTTTTATTTCTGGTAACCCTACGAGAAGATAGCACATTTCTTCCCATTCCTTACCTAGAACAATATCTCTGGTAGTTGTATTTTTTGCACCACTTTTTTTCTGAAAAACGAGCGAGAAGAAACATTTGTACATGGTTAATTTCAAATTACAATTAATTTGCTGAAAATTCAAACAGTAAGGCTGCTTGACATTTTTCTGTAAATGAGAAACCAAGCTTGACAGCGGAGGAAAAAACATTTCCAATTAGGGTAAATGACACACACACGCACGCACACACACACACCAGAAACTTTGATTCTGACACTGGCTGTGAAGAATTAACGTAACTTGTTTTTTCTTTTTGGATAAAGGTTTTGGATTTAAAGAACCCAAAAAGTTAAAAAGATTTAACTCCTTTTTTCATGGCTAATGGAAAACTTAACTTCTTTTTCCATAAAAAAATACGCTTTTTCTCCAAAAGATTAGCCAATTCATATAAATACTTGATCTTAGTATTTTAACTTTACAAAAATTTAAAAAGAATCTTGGTTTATAAATGAAAATATAAGATGGACTGATCAGTCTTTTATGTTTAATAAATTCTTGAAAATATGTTTTGAATTTAGATAATGGAATAAGTAATAAGATCTAAATAGTATAAACTGTAAAAAAAATGATTTCAAATGGCAAAATGGCTATTATCAGATGCTAATAATTGTTTTAATCTTATGCAAGGAAGCTCAAATACACTAATTTTTTTAAATATATAACATAAAGACAGTTGATTCCTTTGAAAGAGCTAACCTGTTTAATGGAAAGGAAAATAATAAATCTTTCCTAAAAATGAATAATCCAAACCAACCATCCAAACAGCAATCAACATAAAAAAATTATTGAGCAGACTTTAAATAAATGAATACCTCTTCTTGCATAATAGGATCTGTTGGTTGAACATTTGTAATGACAGTAGGTGCAATGTAATTTGTAGATTCATCATGGTCACCTCCAATAACTATGGTACCTTTTTTCATTAAAGACAGTAAGCGACTGTAATAAAATGAAAAATTTAAAAAAAATCAGAAACATTCATTATAATGTGCATGTTACCTTTATTTTATTTTTGATATGGTACATTCAAATGAGATGGAGTTCTGAATGCTTTAATAATATTGCATAATTTTACATTAAAGTACTTGTATGAAAGTGGATAAAACAATTGTACTATACTGAAATGCCACTGAATTAGGGATAGCAAGGGCTATGCAAATTGTGTAGCGCTGCACATCATTTATGCGCAAGTGAGGGCGCTGTGGTAACTGCATAAGTAGCATGTACAATGGTTTTTCAGAATTAGTTGTTGGAATTGCTAGTATGGGTAAACTGCCCGATTTAGAGGCCTTCGATAGGAGAAAAATCGTAGGTGTGCAATGCATGGTCCATTCAATTTCAGAAATCATCAGAAAGCTAGGATTTTCAAAGTCGACAGTGTCAAGAGTATACCAAGAATACATGGATGGTGAACAAAACTCTAACAATCGGGCAAATTACAAAGGACAATTAGCCTTGACAGTGCATGGTGAGAGAAGGCCCTCAGGCATATTGTACATAGCCAGCGAAGCCAAACATTTGCTCAAATTACCACTCAATGGTGCCAGTCATACAGTCAGTAAACTGAATGCGCAATACTTGCTTCACTGTATGGGTTTCGGGAGCCATCAATATACGAGACTACAATTGCTCAATGCTCATTATTAGGGTGCACGTCTTGCCTGGGTAAGGGAGCACAGAGACTGGAGTTGAGAGGACTGGAAACCCATAGCATGGAGTGATGAAGCTTGATTCCGACTACTTAACACCGACAGGAGGCTGAGGATATGGCGTCAAGACTCATGAAGCAATGGATCCTGCATACTTGGTTGAAACTGTACATTAGCATGGTAGCACAATCATGGTCTGGGGTGTTTTCTCATGGCACTGTTTGGGATCTTTGTTGCGTGTACCAACCTCACTCAATGCAATTTGGTATGTACTGTTGCTGGGAGATCACCTCCATCTGTTTATGCTCTTCTGTTATCCACATGGTTATGGAGTTTTCAAGCAAGACTACCTCTCAAAAGTCCCGGTTGGCTATTGGTTGGTTCGATGAACATTCCTGTTACTTTTCTGTCATAAACTGACTACCTGGAAGCCCAGACTTAAATCCTACTGAGCATCTTTGGGATGTTTTGGAACAAGACGTGAAAGTCCATCACACAGCACCAACAAACTTTACTGAATTATAGACAGCTTTTGCCAATATTTGGCAAGTCATTCCCTATGGAACGTTTCCAGAAACTTGTTGAATTTATGCCTTGTCGTGTCGCAGCCATTATCAAGGCCAGAGAAGGCTCAACTCATTGCTAGGTAGGTATCCCTAATTCAGTAGCACTTCAGTGTATTAAAATACTTTTGTGTTGTCCCACAAGAATGCACAAAGCAACATGTGAACAAATAGTACAAAATGTGCAGTACTTTACAGCAAACTAAATAAAGTTGAAAAAAATCTATTACTAAAATTATAAGGCAGAAATATTGCAGGAATACATAGTTATGGTCTGAAACTGGTTAATTTGAATTCAGATGCACAATGTGTACAAGTAAGAGGGCCACTACTATATTTTAAAATTTCATACTTTTTAGCAGATTTTTAAATTTATGATATTTAAAGCTATATATAACATCATATAAAATCTTTTAAGTTAAAAAGCGTAAGCAAAACTAATTACAGAAAATATCAACAGATATGACAATTCCTCAAACATAGAATAAAGTACTCACTTAAAATGTTTTTTATTTAAAATTCTGCCAAAATCTGGAGAATTTTTAGGATCTTCACCATAATATTCTTTTAGAGTCTGCTTCATAACAGGTATTAATTTTTCTTGTAGTTCTCTAGAGCACATCAAATAATCAGGGGCAACACATGTCTGACCAGCATTTATGCACTTACCCCAAAGTAATCTCTTGCATGCAACATCCAGATTTACAGAGTTATCAATATATACAGGGCTACAAGGCAGAAATAAAATATTTAAAATTATAATATTTCCTTCTTAATGCAAAAGCACAATCAAGAGATTTATAAAATAATTGATACATAGTTCTTGCATGTAAAGATAATTAGATGCAACTTAAAAGCTTTCTAGGGCATGCATGTTTCATAATTGATTCAGCTTAAAAGTGGAAAAAACTAATTTAAAAATAATACAATTTTAAGAAATGATTCTTATATTTTAGAAAAATCAAGTGTTCCGAGAACCTAATGCTATTTTAAAGGAATTAAATTATCAAAGAGTAATTATAGTAGCCAATTAAAATTAGCAAGAAAAAAAATGTTAATATTTCCGTTAAGTGTTACATATTGATAAATCTTTTAAAATGTTCAGCAATATTTTTGAACTATTTACATTTACAATTAAGGTTAACATTGTCATAAATATCATGTTTATGATATCTTAACTAAAATGACAATAAGGATTTGAAATAACTTTGAAGATTAAAATAATTCAAATGAATTTAATACTTTAAAATATTAAACTACATATCTAACATGTAATAAAGATTATAAATTCTCTTTTTTTCAACCATCCCTCATTTCCTCAACATTTATTATTTAAGGTTAATCCAGCTAATTTTTTTAAACTGCCAATTTAAAACTTCATTGATGAAATCAAAGTATTTTCTCTCGCCTCAAATTAAAAATATTTTTTAATCACAATTACACATAATTACATACTATAAATATCAAAATTTCAAACTACATAAATATCTAGAAAATCGTGCAAAGTATTAGTATCTTAGAGAAATAAGGATTTAACTTTCAGTTTATATTTAAAAATAAAATTATAAATTAAATCAACACTTAAATATACACAGATAGATTTATTTTGGTTTGTTTGATACAAACAACAATCTTTTACCCTCATAAGTAATAAATGTCTTAAATGAATGACCTACAATTGTCTTTATGGAAAAAAAATGACAGAAGAAACTCATTTACAATAGAAAAGAAGTTTTAATGTGATATATAAAAACAAACAGTGAAAATAAAAAACTTTATTATTACGATTTTCCTCCAAGTTCCAAGGTAACTGGAGTTAAATGCTTATTTGCAGCTTCTCTTACAATTTGTCCCACACGTGTAGAGCCGGTGTAGAAAATGTAATCAAATTCTTCTTTTAACAATTCAGCTGTTTCTTCAGGACCACCAGTTATGACATGATAACATTCCTACACATAAAATGTAAAGAAATATGAAAATCAAACACTTATGTATGCTTTGTGAGAAAAACAACTGCAATAACACAACTTTTATAAAATGCATGTTAAACTCCTCAATGAGGGATTATGAAGTGAGCTTTTGACAATAAAAACTCAATTTCCAACTGAAATGAGAAGAAACTGAGAAGGATACTTGATCTAGTGTTATTTTATGCTATATTTCACAGATAGAGAGACTCTGCAGGTTATGGTACAATTAGAACTCAAAGGCACAACCAAAGGCCATGAAACATGCAATTTAAATACTAGAACTCTAGGGAGACATCAGAAAATATACAATTTAAATGAGTTTGCCTTTTTTTTTTGTAAGATTAAATGAGCAACCCAACTTTGTTTTAACCCCTTAAATGCTGAGGAAAAAAAATATAAAATTCATCTCCCAGTGCCATCGTTTTTCCCACAGGCATGCGTTGTTACATGGTTTATTGGGGGGAAAGAAGAGGTGTGGCTTTCAACCTAAAAATTGTTTACTTTTACCTTAAAAAAAGAAAAGGATAAAATAAATTAAATGTAAAAAAACTTTTAAGAACAAGCTTTTATTTAAACGCGCTAAAAAGAATAAAATAAACTTTTCCTTTAAAACTTTTTTTACTATCAACTTATAACGTCATTACACAATTTATATGATATAAAAGCTTGCTGCAATATTTAAGTACTCATATTTACTTAGTTTGAATTTTTAAAAACTAAAATCAATCAGGTAAGTTATTTATTTTACTTGTTTATCTACACAGGTAAATCTCGCGACAAGCTTTTATATCATATAAATTGTGTAATGACGTTATAAGTTGATAGTAAAAAAAGTTTTAAAGGAAAAGTTTATTTTATTCTTTTTAGCGCGTTTAAATAAAAGCTTGTTCTTAAAAAAGTTTTTTTACATTTAATTTATTTTTTACTTTTTAGTTATCGCTGGGCAGGTTTCTCAGCCTGTTCAACTCATTGAACGCTGGTTCGCCATCCCTGGTTTAGCTGAATTAATTCTCGCAAAATGGTATTAGACTAAAAACACAATTTTTTTAAATCCGTAATTTTTAAGCAATTTTTTCAATCTTCATGCAGATTTTGGCTAACATTGTTCTACACACGAAAAAAAAGGTTTAGTGAGATTATCTTCATAAATGACAAAGTTATTAAATGTTTAATTAAAATTTTGACTATTTTTGAAAAACTTAAAGAATATATTATTTATTTGAAATATTTTGAAGATAAGGGATGTATTTCTCTAACATATTAGAAGAAAATTTGAATTGTTTATTAAAAACTTCAAAAGGCGTTTAAATATTTGTATTAATCAATAAAATGCTTAAGACTAAAAACGCATTTTGTAATCAAAAAAGAAAGTTTTATCAAATAATGATAATTATTTGCTGGACATTGAATATCTTCTACGTAAGAATCTATTTTTTTTTAATTGCTCAGATCATCTTTAGAAACTTGATTTTGAAAAAATCAATAATTAAATTCAAATAAAATTAACAGATTCTATTTGTAATTAAATTTAAGGACACATGTCGTAGTGTGTGTTTAGATTACTGGTGATAAAATGAGGTATATTTAAATTACTCGTAGGCTTAAAATTAGAAAATTTTTTAAAAAAATTATTTCATTTTATTGTAAAATTATTTTTTTTTAATCGAAAATATATTGCATTTCTAGATAATATTTTTCTCTTATTGTTTTCCTAGCGGATTCCTTTTTGATGGGTAAGATACATTAAAAAAATGATCTTTCCGATTCTGTAATTATTTTTTGTCTGAGTTTCATAGATTAAAGATAGATAAATTATTTAAAGAATTTCTTCTATACTCCATCTCAGTTTAACTTGGCAGCGTTGAGAAAGGTATACAATGTACCAATCTACTTGAAAAATAGCTCTACTTTTTTGTTTTGAATTTAAATCCAAGGAAATAGATAGAAATTTGTAAAAAAAAATGCATACGTTGTAGAAATTAGATTGTTTTTACGTTGTAGAAATGTAATTATTTTTTAGACAAAGTTAATTAATACTGTCAATAGCGCAACGTTATGAAATTCCAGTTTGGCTGAAAACAGATTTTCGACGCCAACTTTTGTCATTGTTGTAACAATAAAATTATTACAACAATGCAGATATATCCAAGTTGGCGCCCAAAACTAGTTTAACGTTTTTAATTAATATCTTTTTAATTAATTGCAATATCGGAATATAAATGGTCAAAACATGCATTGTCATCCAAACTAAACGTGTATACAAAATTTCAGCTCAATGGGAGGAAGATATCAGCTTCAAAATTGAGTTGCAAGATTCCACCCGAACAAATTACATACATACATACATACATACATTGTAAGTTAAATAAAAGCTTTTAAAAATAAAATTAAAATACAAAATTAAATGTCTAGTTACTATATAATAAAAAAATAGAACTTATTTGTTGTGTGATATATACTAAAACATGGTTGAACACATAATCAGCATCCCATTTAGTGCATTGATAGCGATATTCACGATGAATGTTTTCCCTTGTACAAACACCACATTTTTTACATCACACTTTTCTTAGAAGATGTTTAATGGTACTGAAAAACTGCTTAGCTATGAATTTCCTTATTCCTGCAATATACCCTTTCAAATTCCTTCCCCACCTTTTCTCCCACAAATTCTCTAGATCATGGGTGTCTAAACTATGACTGCTTGTGGGCCGCTCAGCAAAAATAATTTTTTTTCTGGGCCACATATACAATATTTTTTTTAACAAATTGAAATAAAAGTTAACTATATAGTTTTATCAAAATAAATTAACTTATTTTTATTATAATTTTCTTAAATTTGAATTAGACATGAATAGGTACACATATATTTTAAATCTGTAAAAGTTTTGTTTCATTTAGTTTGGATTTCATAAAGATGGAAAAAAATCAAGTTAATGAGATGAATGAATTTGCATTTGTGTTAAACAAGCAATATCGTTTCAAGCATGTTTGTCAGTGATCTTTGTCCCATTTTTGTTTTTGTATGCTTCATTCTTGAAAAATAACTGTCCACAAATATAAGTAATGCTAATGTGTGTGAAAATGAAAATATTTATTGCGGTGTAGGTAATCTTCATAAAACTGAAGTACAGAAACATTCCCAAATTTTTCTTTCAGTTGAATGCATTCCATTTGAAGGTAATTTACTTCTAGAGGAAACAGGTTAGAAAATATGTTGAAATATTCTTCGTTTTTTTGAATATCTTGAAATCTTTTTTTAAAACTCTTTAATTAAATTAAAAATAAAATGCAGCATACTTTGAGCATACATTTTTTAAAATAAAAATGAGTAAATTGAAATATTTTCATAATTTGCGTTTGGGGGCCGCACTTTAGACAAACATGCTCTAGATGCACTGTCAATGTCATTTTATTGTATTCCAAAGCTGTGGGACTAGTTTTAAAAAAGCAGCACAAGGCAAAAAGTCGCCCTTTGGAAGGACGGGCATACACATCTTGGGCAGTAAACGTAACAGCTGAGTAGGATGTGTATGCATGCCAGTGGCACTTAATTGGTTAATGATAACATAAATAAATTCAAATAAGAAATCCCCAAAAAAGACTTATTCTTGTAAAGCATCATTTTGCCTCAAAACATTCGTTTTAAATTTAAAAAAAAAAAAAAAAGGAATTATCAGTTTGTACACACATTTAACAATAAAATATTTTACATATGTGCAATAATATATGTTACATATTTTAGGTCAAAATCTAATTAATGTTAGTATTTCAGTGCTAATTATAGATGTGTTCATAAAATTTATAATTACATTTATGAATGATTAAAATGAAATTCGGAAATTAATTATCACAACCAAATTTTTATTATTGAACTCTTCACCTACCCTTTTATTATAATCAATAATAAAAAAATCCAGCAATTTTTTTAAAGCTATAACCTTGGAATAACTTTTTTTTGAACATGTGAAAATTTTGTAAATTATTTTACAAAGGCTCCAAATAAAAATATTTTTAGAGTAAGTATATACTTACAGGATCCAAATATTTAGGCACAAGAGTTTTCATCAACTCTGCACATTTAGGAGCCAACTCTGAAGGCTTCAAAATACAGGAATTTCCTGCAGTAATTGCTCCTACCATTGGACAAAATGAAAGCTGAATAGGATAATTCCATGCTCCAAGAACTAAAACAACTCCATATGGTTCAGGCTGAACAAATGTTTCATCTAGGATTGTAATGAAATTTTTTTCAGCCTATAACAACAATTTTGCGAGATTAGTTTTATATTCATTAATATATATAAATCAACATTCATACAATATTTCTGAAATGGTTAAATTTGTGGACAAAAAATAAAATCACTTTGAAGAACAAAATATTTAAAATTACCCAACAACATATTGATAATTTTTTTGTTTAAGTAAATAAATTTAAAAACACATAAAAAAATTTATACTCATTTATCAGATAAAATATTAATTAATAGCATTAAAATATTCAAGACATGAAATAATATTCTATCTGATGTTAATCTTCCTTTATAATATAAAAACGATTATACTTAATTATGCAATTTAATATGACATTTTAAAAATAAATATTAAGGGGCAATGATTTATTTTAATACAAATAAGATCTTCACAATACTCAAGAACAGAATATTTATCATTTTGTTATTTCTCTAAAATTTATTACATCATACACACACAAAAATTAATCTCTCACATGAGAATAGTAACAAATAATATAAAAAATTAAGTCAATTTCTATTTAGGTCGACAAAGAAATTTTTTTTATAAATATATATTTTAGCTACTTTTTATTAAATAGTTACAATTAATATAATTATGTATGTACATGCAACAGAATCACAATATTAAATGACAAAATAGAAAGTGATTTTCCTTGCAATTTTCCTTCTTGTATATGATGTTGGGGACTATTTTTTCTGTTTGTTACTATTTATATACATTAAATTTAATTATTCTAATAAAACAGTATAATAAAAAAAATCACATTCTCAGAAATTAGGCCATCTCAGGTGGGATTTGAACCCATAACTTCTGGATTAGAAGTTCAACACACTATCCATTGGGTTACAGGGACACAATGAACAATTTTCCTTTTTATAAATGCTGCTGGACTATTTTTTCTTGTTTGTTTCTACTTATTTATTTTTAAATTTAATTAATGAATTAAAATTTGAAAAAGCTGTATTAACATCAAGTGTCATTCACTACAAGTGAAAAAAAATGTATTTGAACTTGAATGGATAATTAAAAAAGCATCTGATTAAAAGATTGAAAATTTGAACCAGATATATTATTATATATATATATATAGGGAGAAAGTGAACTAATTGAAAAAAAGACAGTCCTATTCAGTATCATGATTACAAATTGGCAATAAGGCACAATTTTTTCAGTTCAATCAACTACAGTAGAAGGTCGTTAATCTGAATCAATTGGGACCGGACACTGTTCGGATAACCGAAAACCAAATGCGATCTATGCAGGAAATGAAACCAGACACTATACGAATATTGAAAATCCTTACATGTGGGAAAGGTGCTTGAAGGAAAAGCAAAATAGGTGCAAAATGCCGCAATTTTACCTTTATTATGGAAAATAATCACTTATTTTTGGCTGTACCATTCTGCACCTTTGTTTTTTCGCTGCAAGGTCTCAGATTATCTTGAGTAGCAGTAGTTGAGTAGGACAGCACTCTGATTGTTGTTCACACCACTCCATAACTGTCTCCAATGCAAAAAATGCATCAGCAATCTATGAACCCTTGCTACTTTCATTGTTGCTGTTGCCCTCGAACCCTATCGACAATGAAACGGATGGAAAGACGATTCTTCTTGCACGGAAGTCCCAATCTCGTCATCATTTAGCATTTGAAATCCAGTCTTCTGCATCACATGCCCTCCTGGTTTCTGCATCAACAAAACTCAACAAAAGAACACGTATACACCCTCTCACTTGGAAACAAAATGACCTGATATTCCACACAGATGTTTGCCAAATCACACAACTGAAATTCTCTTAGATTTTTCCCGTCACTTTTGGCCTCACGCAAAAAAACTGTTGAGCATTGTACTGTTTGAAAACATATCCGGACCAAAGTTCGGATATTTGACGCTCCGGATAATAAACATTCGGATAAACGACGTTCTAATGTACTTCAAGCTCAAGGATTAGAACATTACATCATAAATGCACAAGATTGGTAGTGAAAAATATTCAGGAGAACATACTGCAGCGTAAAATTTTATCAGGCGATAAAAAAGGCAAAAAATTGTATGTATATTAAGGATCACTTTGAACACTTAAGGAGACTTGGATATGCCACTCATACTGATGCAATTTCCTGCATGAGTGAGTGATTTTTGGGTTTATTGGCGCAAGAGCCGATTTCGGCTATACTGCACCAAACATTTGTTTTAATATCTGTGGTCTAGACATAAAGAGAAAGAAAGAATGAATTGAATGACAAGAAAGAGGGTTGAAAATAGAGAAGGATCACTAGGGTACCCCGGGTTCGTGAAGCCCGTGTTTACCAAAGACAGTAAACCCCGTGGGAAAAGGAAAAGACCACTAGGGCACCTCCGGATTGTGACACCCGTACTCACCTAAGAAGGTGAGCCCCCTGAGGGGTGCAATTTCCTGCAAGATTGGCATCTGTCATGACTATTAGTAAATCATAGGGGCAGAGTTTTGAAAAAGTCTATGTGTATCATTTAAGGAAAGAACATTTACTCATGGACAATTGCATGTGGTTCTGTCAAGGTGCAGAAGCAAAGATGGAATAAAAATTCAGTGCAGTTTAGAGGAAAAAGTGGTTAGGAATGTTATCTTTTTTTAGAGGCAGTAATTTAAAGAACAAATTAAAATGCAGAAATAAAGACTTGCATTTTGAGAACATTTAAAATTTTAGAACTAATATACTTTAGGAGATGCATTCAAAACAAGAAACTACAAAAATTGCCATCCAAGCTGTATAGCATTTAAGGATT
>BMAO01002023.1:70026-99884 GCA_019973975.1 Trichonephila clavata
AACCATACTTTTGTTTTCGATGACTTTTTAAAATTTAAATTTGTTATAACCTTCTTAGTAACTTCTTTCCATTAGTAATTTGTTAACAGAATACTCGAAGTTATTACAGTTTGCTTGGTACTTATTATTGCAATAATCACTAACTATCAAAATAACTCTTCAAGTTGGCAACCCTGATCTCCCATGTGTAGTATGAGTTGAATTGGCAATTATGTGCTTCATTTCATATAATGTAGCCAATAGGTTCCGTTTGCTTTTGTCAAAGACATAGCTACCGCTGTATCTTCCGTACCAATGATACAAGGCCTCCAATTACAGTGGCCCCAATCTTTGTTACTACAGTCTCACTAACACGGTGCTCATATCTGAAAACGGCCCCCCCCCAAAGGAATTTTGATACAGGCTTACTCAGAGCTGTTTTGCAATTTTGTATGTTTTATTTTAACCTTTTTAAGTGTAGTCAATCGGACTCAGTACACAAAATTGCCTTGCAGAAAATAGAACTTAGGTCATCATACTGGACACACACAAGTAAAAGCAATGTTGGTAGTAATTACATATCAAAATGGCTCGAAGATTGTAATTATTTTTGGGGTACTTATGTACTATCGCAACAATCACCAGCGTTTAAATAACTCGCCAATTTGGCAACCCCAATTTCGCATGTGATATACACCTAAATTGGCAATCATGTGCTTCGTTTCATATGATATTGCCAATAGGTAACAATAATATTTAAGTACTTTATATTTTCACAAATTATGCTTTTGCATCGATAATTTAGTTCTTTTTATGTCAGTTAACGTTAGAGTTGTATTTAATTTTTCAATTTATTTTAATGCTTGGGATATGTATTTTAGATATTCTTTTATATATAATGCTAAATTTAATTTGGTACTTATGTATTATCGCACAATCGTCAGCGTTCAAGATAACTCGCCACTTTGGCAATCCCAATTTTGTATGCGCTGAATTCGCAATCATGTGCTTCATTTCCTATAATGTCACCAATAGGTTGCGATAATACATAAGTACCTTTAATTAGACTGGCCGCAACACACCAATTTGGCGTGATTTCAAAATCATGCCAAAAACAAATAGCGTACCAATATGAAATTAATATTGTGGATATTATTTTAGCCTTTTTTATAGACTATCCATTAAGAAAATTATGCCCAATATAAGATTCACAATTGGCTGGATGGACCAGCTCTTTCCCCCCCATTTAACCAGAGCCACAGCAACGCGTGGCAGGGTACAGCTAGTATATATATATATTTTTATATTGCCTCTTCGGGTATGTCATACCTTGCGCGTGAATCACCGTTACAGTTCTGAATGCATAAGCGAGCTTTAAATCTACCTTATGCTATGACATATTATTGTAGTCACGATGAAGAAATGTGATATTTAAGTTACTTAAAAGATACAGTATTTAATAGATATAGTACAACAGTATTTTCGGATGAAGAAATTCTCTCCGTGGTTATGATGAGGAAAAATCAAATGATGAAGAATTAAAGAACCTGTATGATTTCTCCACTGAAATCGATCCAGATTAAGAAAAGAGAGACACTATTGAAAACAAATGTTTTATATGTAGAGACACAAGGAAATTTGGGAAGAACGTAATTTTAAAGGAGACAACTGGTACACATCTTATCCACTTTCGCATGAATTTTTGATTAAAAAAAAAGAACTATTGCTGGGTCAATAAGAAAAAATAAAAACTATATTCCAAAATTTTTGAATTTAAAAAATAGAGGAGTTTATTCCTATATGTTTAGTTAAAAAAAGATACAGGTTTAAAAAAAGTAAGATCCAGTGAAAACACCGCACTAACTCACGACGAGATTAAATGAGTGTATAAGCAATGCACTCAGTGCTCTTAAAAAAAGGATAGAAAAACTAAATTAACGTGTAAAAAATGTAATAAACATTTTATTTACTACTTTTCTTCCTTTTTAACCTTTGTAAACAACTTTTACTGTAAAAACACAATGTATACACCCCTGGGTATGACATACCCAGCGCGAGAACTTTAGGTCGTTTTTTTCGCGCGCGTTACCAGGTTATATATATATATAATAACTGAATACACAAAAATTTCTCAATTTATAGCAATGCAATAAAAACTCTGACCATGCTTATAAAATTATTTTATGACTAGCAGTTTTTAAATATTTCCAATTGTTAATCTTCTGATCTTTATTATATGCACTGATTATAATAAAAAGCTGAAAAAAATTATTCCATTTTTTTCCGATCCTTTCGAAAATGTGCTTTTTGAAAAAGTTCGAAAGAATCGATACAAATTTATCCAGTACTACTATATTTGCATAAATCAAAGCTACAAAAGAACTCCTAGGAGATGTGTGTAACCTTTAGAACTGTGAATTAAACTAAAGTTTCTGTAGTCAGATCCCAAACTTCATATTAAAATATTGGTTCTAAAGAAGAGAAATGTGAAAAAAAAATCTAAAGAAATGGTAAATTGTATACTTATTTCTATGTAAAAATTCCATTTCCTTTCAATTTCAGATTCTATTCTATTTTCGTCGAGTTCCATAAACATATTTCTCTATAGGAAGGGGAACTTTTATTTTACTATGGAGTATTTGAAGTTTTAAGATAAAAAATTTACTGAAATCATTCAAACTCTTACTGTATTTGATAATTAGCTAAAGATTAATGGATTTCTTTTCTTCTCCAAAGTAATTTAACTGTAAGTTCATTTATGATGATAAAGTGAATCAACTGAAAATTGAGATCCAGATAAATTATAGCCGGCTGGAAGGAGTGGTTGGTTTGTCGCTGACCTTTTACACCCAAGGTTGCGGGTTCGACCCCGGCCCAAGTCGGTGGAATTTCATGATGCAGAAAATCGACAGCGGCTATATCGTATGATTATATGTCATGTAAAAGATCCTTAGAGTGTCCGTTTGGCTTGGTTGCTTTCGGCAAAATTAAATCCTTGAACAAGTTCGCATCATCAAGAGCTCTGTGAAGGAAACTGCTTGCTGCAATTGGTATCGCCTATATGGTGCAGTGCTAAAAAGTGATACCAGATCCTGGGGAATGTACTAGGTCTGTAAAGAGATTTAAAATGCCAATGCGCTACCCCATTGAAAAAAAATGAATTATAAAGATAAATATTGACATTATACATTGATCAGTGCCTTTACCTCACACACACACATTTATGTTTTTAATTCAAAACTCTGAAAATCATTACAGGAATAAATGTCCACTACTTATTTTTAATGAAATTCATCTTATTTAATTATTGTATACAATATAAATGATTTGCCATCACATGATACTTCATTTAAATACCTATTTTCTTTTTTTTCAAATATTATCTTTGATTGATTGCGATACCAAATCAAAATTTCATAACAGTTTTATCCAAGTATAGGCGGTTGAGTGTTTGCATACAGCCCAGCTATTTTTTATGGAGCTTCGTCAAACATTAGATGTTTGTTACACTTTTATCAGCTAATGTTGATGAATTTAAATCATGCATATCTGCAGTCTTTCAAATCTTCATATCAGGCATTTGATAACGAGTGTGGGATAAGTTATTATACTACACCATATCAATATTGCTAGATGTAACAAAAATAAACACATACATTGTTGTTGAATTTTTAATTTCCCATGGATAAAAAAGCTGTACTTAATTTTGCTTTCTTTTAAAAATCCCTACAAAACTGAGGCATCCATTCACATACATCTGATACAGTGTGTTTGTTGTCTTACAATTATGAGGAAAATTTAAAGATAACTGCTATACATTAATACACATGCAGCTTTAAATGTTGTTAATTGTTTAATAATGAGTTTTGACGTTGCAATTTATTTGGTTCTGGCAAAGTCAGTGAACCAAGACAGATAGCTAAAATATTCAATAACTTCCATCTTGAACGGTACTTGCTCACTAAAGAGCAAAATAGGCATAGTTAAGAAATGTGAAAACCCGAAAAAAGTACTGAATCCAAGGATAACGAACATAGACAAATTTTTAAAGAGGATTTCTTAATGGAGGAATTGAATAAGAATATCAAAGACATTCTACAAAGTAAACAACCAGGACCAGATAATATATTCCTAAAATTCATGACACATTTGGGACATTCTGTAAGTAATCTCTTTTAAAAGATTTCTAATGATAATGATAATGAATTTTTCTTGTTAAAAAGATTTAAATTTAAAGATTAAAAATAATTTCTTTTCACACAGAATGAAAAACTCAACCTTTCAAGGAACAGGCTGGAGGTAAATTTTATGCTAATTCTAAAGCCAGGAAAACCATCTGAACATAGAGAACCTTACTGACCAAACTCACTGATTCCGTTATAGTCAAAACGGAAATGAATAACTGCCGGAAAAAATGATAATTGCCAGAATAAGGATTAACCTGAAGTCAAATGAGATTCTAGCATAACAGACTGGTTTCAGAAGAGACACGCCAACTACTTATTCGATTTTTAAATTCGTCCACACAATAAAAACTGGTTTCACAATTCGGAGAGCAGCGGGAGCTATTTTTCTGTCTTAGTTGATTTTTAGAAAATTGACGTTACTATTTGGAGAAGGAGATTCCTAAGAAAAAACTTTACGCTTATAAAATTGCTGGAAAAATTTATAACTGGTATAAAACGTTTTTATCCGAAAGATGGTCGAAGGCGTGATGGAATGAACAGGAATCAAATTAATTTTAAATTAGGTCTACCTCAAGGGGCAGTTATAGTAGCTGCCCTCTCTTTAATATTTATATAATTGATTTGGAAACCAAGTTAAAACGTATTGAATGCATTAATGTCTGCATGTTCACAAACGACGTTGTTATTTGGACAGAAAGTTCCAAAAAATACGAAATCCAATGTTAAAAACTTGAAACTATAATGAATATTTTAAAGTCCTTGAAGACCGGTCAAAAGACAACAATATGATTATAAATAAAAACACAAATATTTACCAGTTTTTCTCCTTAAGACAAGGGAATACTTAAAAAAATAGAATTTAAAATAGAATGAATGAAATATACACAATGCTATTCTTCAAAAAGCACTAGTACTCTTTAAATTAGTACCCCTTATTATTTGGATTACCCTACTAATCCTGGAGATGATATGAAAGATTAAAATAAACAACTCTACTCTTCAAAAAAACACTAGTACCCAGAATATTATTACCGCTTAGTACCTGGAGTAACATAATTAGCCCTGGAACTGATATGAAATATTTTCTATATAAAAAAAAAATTTAACAACTCGGATATCGTTTTGTTCTTCGAAGAATGGTTTTGAAAAATATTTCTCGAAATATTTAATTTTATTACCACAATTAATTGGATTCAATGTACTAACACAGGTCAAGATTTTCTTTCTTTCTTTGCGCATTAAAATAGAAAAACAGTTATTTTAATACAATGGTTTCTTGATGTTTCTTTTAAAGTGATATATTTTTAATATATTGTAGGGAGTAAGCGTTTTATTTTTACTTTTCTCTGAGTCAATACTCAGCACTCTTCCGTTAATCAGGGGTTCTTTCATAAATGACATGGTGAAGGAAATGAAATGATATCCGGATATTTAGTGAGGAACTCAGCATTGCCTTTTATTAAAAACATATTTTAAGAAAAACTCAACTTACAGAAAATCCTGTGTGAGTAACCTATCTCTATAAATAAACACATACACATACATATATTAAATATCCTTAGTAAATCATCTTGTTAAAAAGCAATTAATTTCATAAAGGTGATGGAGCTACATATGAATTTGGTTTAAAAAAATTGCAAAATTTAATTTTTTTAAAAAATTTTCTGATGGGTCTTTAAGTAAATGTAAGATATATCTATAGCCCGAGGCTGAGTGGTTAGTACATTGAGTTTCCACACAACAGATCCCTATGTTTAAACCCCAAACTCGGCAAGGTTGACCCAGCCTTTAATCCTTTTTGTGGGTCAATAAATGAGTACTAAGCTTGCTTGGGAACTTAACACTGGGGTTTCACATCAGTCTGAACACCTGACCAGAACATCTGTTCATACACCTCAGGGTCCAAGGTCATGTATACTGAGTTGGGCACAGTTGGTCTTGGTTGTCATGGGCTGTTGCGCCACTCAGTTAAGTTAAGGTATATCTGTAAATGGAAAGAGGATGATTTTCATATCTTATAGCACAGCTACTCAGAATAATTTAAAAGGATAAAGTGTTTATCCAAGGCAAGTAGTTTCCTTTGCCTATATTTCAGAGAACTTCTCCTTTTTGTAAATAATTTTCATACTACTTTAATCATTGTTGAATGTAATGAATGATGTTCTTAAGAAAATTTCAATCTATTTGTATGTTCTATGTTCGAGTCATTTTACTTTTGAATCGAATTCAAAGTGGCAGTTTCTGAAAAAGAGGGAAATTTTATTTGTGTGTGTGTGTGTTTATGACCACATGATGGACGTGAAAACATAAAATTTTGTAATGTTATTTCAAGCATTCGTTCGGTGAATAAAAAACAAGAGGATGTTAGTATTGTCAGATAAAATTGTTTATTCATATGTCTGCACTCATAAAGTAATATTTGTTGCAAAATGCACAATCATATTTGTGAATTAATTACATCAAAGAAGGGAACAAAAGGTTTTTATAGTAGCTGAAATATGTTAACTTTTTTTTGATTAAAAATTATTTAAATATTTAAAAAAAAAGCCACCAGCTTGGTTTCGTAATTTCTCGTGCTTTCATTTCGATTATTTTGACATAATTAAATTGAATTTAGTTTTTAAAAAATCAACTAAAGCTTTTTATTTGCCTTTTAAAATATCTACTTTGAAATTACCATTTAAAATCTTAGGTAATTTGTATGCATTTTGATACAGAAGAGCCAAGCCGGCTTCAGTATAGGCCAGAGCTTCTCAAACTTTCAATATATGTGACCCAACATATAACATATATTGCGACTAATACAACAACAATTGCTAGAATATTGTAATATATTTACTTTGACGCTAAAGCAACAAAGCGACTTTAATTAAAAATTTCACATATTATAAAAATATGTATTATACACACTCCTGCCCATAAATTAAGGAAAATTCAGAATCACACAGAAATTGAACTCTAAAATAAAAATTTCACCTGTAGAATTATCACACACATCTTGAAGAAGAATATGCAAATCACAGAACCACCAGATGGCGCGGATAGTACGTCACATTGACGAGAGTGTAAGAGAGGGGTATATAAGGAATGGTGGCAAAGAAGTAAAATTATTCACAAGCGCTTTAAAAGCCTTTCAGTGCAATAACCGCATAGTTATGGCACAAAGGGAGCATTTGGATGATTTTTTACGTGGTAGAATTATCGGACGACTGGAATGTGGACGTACCGAGCTGGAAATATCCAAGGAACTTGGAATCGCCCAGAGTGTCATCTCCGGGATTTGGCAACGATTCCAAGATGATGGTAATGTTAGTAGATGTTACAGCACAGGTCGCCGCACAACGCTGGATGAGGACCGGTATTTGGCAATTACTGCCAAAAGAAACAGATGGAGCACAGCATCAGACCTATCTCGTAAGCTCTCTTCAGCTACCGGTACGACAGTTTCAAGCAGACCGTGTACAGACGCTTAAGGCACATTGGTCTATATGCTCGTAAGCCTGTCAGATGTGTTTCCCTTATCGTAACTCACTGTCACCTGAGATTAACCTGGAGTAGAGAGCATGAATTGTAGACGCCGCAACAGTGGTCTTGTGTGATATTTTTCGACGAGTCCAGGTTTAGTTTGCAGTCTGATTCTCGCCGGACTTTCATATGGAGAGCGCCAGGTACCCATTACCACCAAGAGAACATCATTGAACGACACCGTAACGGTGGTGCAGGATGGTTCGTTTGGGGAGGAATTATTCTTGGTTCCAGAACTGACCTGCATGTTCAGAGTGTAACGATGACAGGCCACACATATCTTGATGTCATTCTGAAACAACATGTATGTTTGTTTCGGGGTGCCTTGGGTGCTGAATTTCTGTTTATAGATGACAACGCCCATCCTCACCGTGCAAACATTGTAGACGAATGCCTTCAATTGGAGGATATCACCCGTATGGATTGGCCAGCATACTCACCGGACTTGAATCCAATAGAGCATGTGTGGGATATGCTTGGCCGACGAATTGCAGCCCGTCAACCCCCTCCCACCTCTACCGGAACTTCGGACAGCATTGCTTGATAAGTGGTGTAATATTCCCAAGATCAGATTGATAATTTGATACTCAGCATGCGTAAGCGTTGCAAGGCCTGTATTGCATCATCCGTGAGACATACTCTGTATTAACAATCGTACTAACCATGTTATACTGTTTTTTTGTAAAAAGGTTCTTTTTTGAAATTTGCTCCAGGGAGTTAAAATCGCAATTTTATTAATTATGTCAAACATATTGCATCTTTTTTAAAAGCTTTTATTTAACTTACAATGTATGTATGTATGTATGTATGTATGTATGTATGTAATTTGTTCGGGTGGAATCTTGCAACTCAATTTTGAAGCTGATATCTTCCTCCCATTGAGCTGAAATTTTGTATACACGTTTAGTTTGGATGACAATGCATGTTTTGACCATTTATATTCCGATATTGCAATTAATTAAAAAGATATTAATTAAAAACGTTAAACTAGTTTTGGGCGCCAACTTGGATATATCTGCATTGTTGTAATAATTTTATTGTTACAACAATGACAAAAGTTGGCGTCGAAAATCGGTTTTCAGCCAAACTGGAATTTCATAACGTTGCGCTATTGACAGTATTAATTAACTTTGTCTAAAAAATAATTACATTTCTACAACGTAAAAACACTCTAATTTCTACAACGTATGCAATTTTTTTACAAATTTCCATCTATTTCCTTGGATTTAAATTCAAAACAAAAAAGTAGAGCTATTTTTCAAGTAGATTGGTACATTGTATACCTTTCTCAACGCTGCCAAGTTAAACTGAGATGGAGTATTGAAGAAATTCTTTAAATAATTTATCTAACTTTAATCTATGAAACTCAGACAAAAAATAATTACAGAATCGGAAAGATCATTTTTTTAATGTATCTTACCCATCAAAAAGGAATCCGCTAGGAAAACAATAAGAGAAAAATATTATCTAGAAATGCTTTATATTTTCGATTAAAAAAAATAATTTTACAATAAAATGAAGTAATTTTTTAAAGAAATTTTCTAATTTTAAGCCTACGAGTAATTTAAATATACCTCATTTTATCACCAGTAATCTAAACACACACTACGACATGTGTCCTTAAATTTAATTACAAATAGAATCTGTTAATTTTATTTGAATTTAATTATTGATTTTTTCAAAATCAAGTTTCTAAAGATGATCTGAGCAATTAAAAAAAATAGATTCTTACGTAGAAGATATTCAATGTCCAGCAAAAAATTATCATTATTTGATAAAACTTTCTTTTTTGATTACAAAATGCGTTTTTAGTCTTAAGCATTTTATTGATTAATACAAATATTTAAATGCCTTTTGAAGTTTTTAATAAACAATTAAAATTTTCTTCTATGTTAGAGAAATACATCCCTTATCTTCAAAATATTTCAAATAAATAATATATTCTTTAAGTTTTTCAAAAATAGTCAAAATTTTAATGAAACATTTAATAACTTTATCATTTATAAAGATAATCTCACTAAACCTTTTTTTTCGTGTGTAGAACAATGTTAGCCAAAATCTGCATGAAGATTGAAAAAATTGCTTAAAAATTACGGATTTAAAAAAATTGTGTTTTTAGTCTAATACCATTTTGCGAGAATTAATTCAGCTAAACCAGGGATGGCGAACCAGCGTTCAATGAGTTGAACAGGCTGAGAAACCTGTCCAGCGATAACTAAAAAGTAAAAAATAAATTAAATGTAAAAAAACTTTTTTAAGAACAAGCTTTTATTTAAACGCGCTAAAAAGAATAAAATAAACTTTTCCTTTAAAACTTTTTTTACTATCAACTTATAACGTCGTTACACAATTTATATGATATAAAAGCTTGTCGCGAGATTTACCTGTGTAGATAAACAAGTAAAATAAATAACTTGACCTGATTGATTTTGGTTTTTAAAAATTCAAACTAAGTAAATATGAGTACTTAAATATTGCGACAAGCTTTTATATCATATAAATTGTGTAACGACGTTATAAGTTGATAGTAAAAAAAGTTTTAAAGGAAAAGTTTATTTTATTCTTTTTAGCGCGTTTAAATAAAAGCTTGTTCTTAAAAAAGTTTTTTTACATTTAATTTATTGCTTTTTACCTTTTGTTTAATAAATAGACTCTACAAATAAGTCAAATTAATTTTGCTTCTGTCTCTTTCTTTGCCGGAACTTCATTATCCTTTATTTATGGGCATGAATGTAAATAGACTTTACAAATAAGTCAAATTTGTTTGGCTTCTGTCTCTTTCTTTGCCTGAACTTCATTATCCTTAATATATGGACATGAGTGTATTTAGTACATGGTAAGACTATGTAAGTCATTAGTTATAATTAAACTTGCTTTTAATTTAGTATTGTTAAATTAGTTACCAAATTTATTTTACCGTGGTTTTATAAATATCTTATACCAGTAGGATTATGTATTTTATTTTTAATAATATATCAGGATGTATGCTATTTTGCTTCTTTTCAGTAAATTTTGATCGGTGTTTTAAATATTTTTTTTGTTCTTTTCGATATAATCGCGCCATACATTTTGAGAAATGCTGGTGTAGGCAGCCAGAAGTTTCTGGATCAATTCGATAATTTTATCTACACTTTTATTTAGTGAAATATAAATAGCTACCATTAGACTTGTTTGTCCATTTTTGTTCTACATTTTACGGCACAAATTTCTGTTATACATGACTGATTAAACCCAAATGATTTTGCAGCATTTGATGTTACATTCAATGATGTGTGACATAAGTTGTCATATCTCCGTTAGTTTTAAATATAGCAACTCCATCCGGTCTCTGATTATGTTTTTGGAATTTAGCATTACACTGACAATTTGGAACATCTATGTTATCTTCCTTTTTTTCCCAGGTTTTGTTAAAAGTAACATTTTTATATGTTGCATAACTCAGTTACCAAGATCCAAATTATGTGCAAGTAGGCTTTGCCAATTCTATGAGAATATATTGATTTTCCTTTATCAGGAGGAAAATGAGTTAGTGAAGATATATGTGACTTTTTTAAGTTTGTTTTGTGATGGCTTTACAGGGAAGTATAAAAAGCAAACATTAACTTAATTCGCCTTAAATTTCTTCATTTTCCGATTACCTTTCACAGTTAGCATTTCTTTGCTGTGCTATTTTAAATAGTTATTTAAGCATTTATTCCCGAATGCAAAGGATATTTTTTAAATATAAAAATGCAGGTGTTTTACAATTTACAGAAGATGAATGAAAGTAATGCAAGTCATTTTACAATTCATGTAATCCCATATATGTTTCTGTTATGCTTGTGAAGCAAGATATTTGGCATTCAAAATTAAAATATTTTGACCCGAATCTTCTCGATATAAGCAAATTAAAAACCAAATGCTGCATTGAGATGATTTTCATATTAATATATGTGGACATTTTTATAAAACTCCTCTATCCAGAAGTCTCAAATATTTTGTCTCTTCGACATTTTCTGAGTCGAAATTAATTTTTTTTTATCTGCATCAGGTATTTAATGCTTAATAGTTATTCAGAATTACATTTTTCTAGTAACTTATTTTTGCTTCATACCTAACCTAATTGATTGAAATTGAAAAGAAACTTCGAACAAAAAAATTTTAATTCGTATTTTAGTCTCATTTATAATACTATTTTTAAATTTTCAATACTTAGACTTGCATAGAATATGTGCTATTTGCTTAAAAATTTTATAATAAGCCTATAAGTAAAATTTTTTCACCTTTTCATATTTTTTTTTTGTCTGTCGGAAAAATTTAACGTGGAACATATACATTTTTTATCAGATAGTGGACTCTTCCCAAAAATGTCGACCAACCCTGATAAAAGCGTACAAGATGGATGGCTGAAGATTATTCAAACGGGTAGACCATTCCTCTTTTGGTCACGTGAATACTTTTTAGCGATGTGCATGTCGCGCAATATTGAATCTTGACGATCTTGTCTGAGCATGATTTCTGATTAAAGATGAAAGAAGCTCAATGAGTGCTATATTTCTAAACACGACCTCATTCAAGTTCACTCTTCAGCAAAACACGCCTATAGAAGTCATTGCATAAAAAATAAACTTCAGGATACGTCAGTTCATCTTATAGTTTTACCTAAATTTAAAAAAAAAATGTCTTACTTCAAACTAAACAAAACACGCAGATCAAATAGTTCTGAATTTTGGAGCAAATTGTGTGAAGATTAAAATATTTCCTTTATTTATAAATGTAGTTTAGAGTAGTTGCTCTTCAGAGATGCATGATGTGTAGTGCACCATACAAGTACAACTGGCGGTCAATAAAAAATAAACTGCAATGGGATCTTGATTACTATGACATGGGTGTAGGTATGCCTAAACATCCCTTCATATCTGCCTCAAAACACGGCCTTGCATCTTTTAGTCATGGAAGATTCCGTTACCTTTACTGACTTTGTCAACCCATTTTTTGTTTATTAGACAGATATACAAATGTGCTAATAATGTTTTTGTTGTTTTTAATAAGTAGCATTGTGTTCAATAGTCACCTTTATTCTGATCTTTCACCTGGTTTATAAAATAAACTTTAGTTGAAAGGGATTTTTTTTTTGTCTTCTATATATAATAATTTCCTCTATGTTGGAAGATGAAGGCTTAGATGAAGGGCAATACTAATGTTATTCCAGGATTCATTTGCTATATCAAGAAATAATGATCCGAAATCTAGTTCAAAATAAGTTGTAGCATATTTTTTTCTTTTGCATATTGATTACTCATCGTATGATTTCTTATATATATTGCTTTATAAATCATTCAGTATTCTAACGATCTTTGGTAGTACTCTTTAGTACCGGGTGAAAATAATAAAATTTACACTATTAAGAGGCTAGTAGAACCTGTTCTGCTTATCGGAATTTGATGAAACTTAGAATATATACTATACGGACAATGGGGAAAAGATTTCTGCAATAAAAAAATAGTAAAAATTTCGATCAACAGGTGGCTTTTATTGATTACTCATTTCTCAATTTATAGCAATGCAATAAAAACTCTGACCAGGCATGCACTTAAAAAACGCTTATAAAATTATTTTATTACTAGCAGTTTTTAAATATTTGCAATTTTTAATTTTCAGATCTTTATTATATGCACTGATTATAATAAAAAGCTGAAAAAAATTATTCCATTTTTTCCGATCCTTTCGAAAATCTGCTTTTTGAAAAAGTTCGAAAGAATCGATACAAATTTATCCAGTACTACTATATTTGCATAAACCAAAGGTACAAAAGAACTCCTAGAAGATGTGTGTAACCTTTAGAATTGTGAATTAAACTAAAGTTTCTGTAGACAGATCCCAAACTTCATATTAAAATATTGGTTCTAAAGAAGAGAAATGTGAAAAAAAAAATCTAAAGAAATGGTAAATTTTATACTTATTTCTACGTAAAAATTCCATTTCCTTTCAATTTCAGATTCTATTCTATTTCCGTCGAGTTCCATAAACATATTTCTCTATAGGAAGGGGAACTTTTATTTTACTATGGAGTATTTGAAGTTTTAAGATAAAAAATTTACTGAAATCATTCAAACTCTTACTGTATTTGATAATTAGCTAAAGATTAATGGATTTCTTTTCTTCTCCAAATTAATTTAACTGTAAGTTCATTTATGATGATAAAGTGAATCAACTGAAAATTGAGATCCAGATAAATTATAGCCTGCTGGAAGGAGTGGTTGGTTTGTCACTGACCTTTTGCACCCACAGTTGCGGGTTCAACACCGACCCAAGTAGGTGGAATTTCATGATGCAGAAAATCGACAGCGGCTATATCGTATGATTATATGTCATGTAAAATATCCCTAGAGTGTCCGTTTGGCTTGGTTGCTTTCGGCAAAATTAAATCCTTGAACAAGTTCGCATCATCAAGAGCTCTGTGAAGGAAACTGCTTGCTGCAATTTGTATCGCCTATATGGTGCAGTGCTAAAAAGTGATACCAGCTCCTGGGGAATGTATTAGGTCTGTAAAGATATTTAAAATACCAATGCGTTGCCCCATTGAAAAAAAATGAATTATAAAGATAAATATCGATATTATACATTGCTCAGTGCTTTTACCTCACACACACACACATTTATGTTTTTAATTTAAAACTCTGAAAATCATTACAGTAATAAATGTCCACTACTTCTTTTTAATGAAATTCATCTTATTTAATTATTGTATACAATACAAATGATTTTCCATCGCATGGTACTTCTTTTAAATACCTATTTTCATTTTCTTCAAATATTATCTTTGATTGATTGCGATCCCAAGTCAAAATTTCATAATATTTTTATCCAAATATAGGCGGTTGAGTGTTTGCATACATCCCAGCTATTTTTTATGGAGCTTCGTCAAATATTAGATGTTTGTTACACTTTTATCAGCTAATGTTGATGAATTTAAATCATGCATATCTGCAGTCTTTCAAATCTTCATATCAGGCATTTGATAACGAGTATGGGATAAGTTATTATACTACACCATATCAATATATTGCTAGATGTAACAAAAATAAACACCTACATTGTTGTTGAATTTTTCATTTCCCATGGATAAAAAGACTGTACTTAATTTTGCTTTCTTTTAAAAATCCCTACAAAACTGAGGCATCCATTCACATACATCTGATACAGTGTGTTGTCTTACAATTATGAGAAAAACTGAAAGATAACTGCTATACATTAATACACATGCAGCTGTAAATGTTGTTAATTGTTTAATAATGAGTTTTGACGTTGCAATTTATTTGGTTCTGGCAAAGTCAGTGAACCAAGACAGATAGCTAAAATATTCAATAACTTCCATCTTGAACGGTACTTGCTCACTAAAGAGCAAAATAGGCATAGTTAAGAAATGTGAAAACCCGAAAAAAGTACTGAATCCAAGGATAACGAACATAGACAAATTTTTAAAGAGGATTTCTTAATGGAGGAATTGAATAAGAATATCAAAGACATTCTACAAAGTAAACAACCATGACTAGATAATATATTCCTAAAATTCATGGCACATTTAGGACATTCTGTAAGGAATCTCTTTTAAAAGATTTCTAATGATAATGATAATGAATTTTTCTTGTTAAAAAGATTTAAATTTAAAGATTAAAAATAATTTATTTTCACACAGAATGAAAAACTCAACCTGTCAAGGAACAGGCTGAAGGTAAATTTTATGCTAATTATAAAGCCAGGAAAATCATCTGAACATAGAGAGCCTTACTGACCAAACTCACTGATCCCGTTATAGTCAAAACGGAAATGAATAACTGCCGGAAAAAATGATAATTGCCAGAATAAGGATTAACCTGAAGTCAAATGAGATTCTAGCATAACAGACTGGTTTCAGAAGAGACACGCCAACTACTTATTCGATTTTTAAATTCGTCCACACAATAAAAACTGGTTTCACAATTCGGAGAGCAGCGGGAGTTATTTTTCTGTCTTAGATGATTTTTAGAAAATTGCCGTTACTATTTGGAGAAGGAGATTTCTAAGAAAACTTTACGTTTATAAAATTGCTGGGAAAATTTATAACTGGTATAAAACGTTTTTATCCGAAAGATGGTCGAAGGCGTGATGGAATGAACAGGAATCAAATTAATTTTAAATTAGGTCTACCTCAAGGGGCAGTTATAGTAGCTGCCCTCTCTTTAATATTTATATAATTGATTTGGAAACTAAGTTAAAACGTATTGAATGCATTAATGTCTGCATGTTCACAAATGACGTTGTTATTTGGACAGAAACAGAAAGTTCCAAAAAATACGAAATCCAATGTTAAAAACTTGAAACTATAATGAATATTCTTGAGTCCTTGAAGACCGGTCAAAAGACAACAATATGATTATAAATAAAAACACAAATATTTACCAGTTTTTTTCCTTAGACAAGGGAATACTTAAAAAAATAGAATTTAAAATAGAATGAATGAAATATACACAATGCTATTCTTCAAAAAGCACTAGTACTCTTTAAATTAGTACCCTTTATTATTTGTATTACCCTACTAATCCTGGAGATGATATGAAAGATTAAAATAAACAACTCTAATCATCAAAAAAAAGCACTAGTACCCTGAATATTAGTACCCCTTAGTACTTGGAGTAACTTAATTAGCCCTGGAACTGACATGAAATATTTTCTATATAATAAAAAATAATAATAATAACTCGGATATCGTTTTGTTCTTCGTAGAATGGTTTTAAAAAATATTTCTCGAAATATTTAATTTTATTACCACAATTAATTGGATTCAATGTTCTAACACAGGTCAAGATTTCTTTCTTTCTTTGCGCATTAAAATAGGAAAACAGTTATTTTAATACAATGGTTACTTGATGTTTCTTTTAAAGTGATATATTTTCAATATATTGTAGGGAGCAAGCGTTTTATTTTTACTTTTCTCTGAGTCAATACTCAGCACTCTTCCGTTAATCAGGGGTTCTTTCATAAATGACATGGTGAAGGAAATGAAATATCCGGATATTTAGTGAGGAACTCAGCATTGCCTTTTATTAAAAACATATTTTAAGAAAAACTCAACTTACAGAAAATCCTGTGTGAGTAACCTATCTCTATAAATAAACACATACACATACATATATTAAATATCCTTAGTAAATCATCTTGTTAAAAAGCAATTAATTTCATAAAGGTGTGGAGCTACATATGAATTTGGTTAAAAAAAATTGCAAAATTTAATTTTTTTAAAAATTTTTCTGATGGGTCTTTAAGTAAATGTAAGATATATTTATAGCCCGAGGCTGAGTGGTTAGTACATTGAGTTTCCACACAACAGATCCCTATGTTTAAACCCCAAACTCGGCAAGGTTGACCCAGCCTTTAATCCTTTTTGTGGGTCAATAAATGAATACTAGGCTTGCTTGGGAACTTAACACTGGGGGTTTCACATCAGTCTGAACACCTGACCAGAACATTGTTCATACACCTCAGGGTCCAAGGTCATGTATACTGAGTTGGGCACAGTTGGTCTTGGTTGTCATGGGCTGTTGCGCCACTCAGTTAAGTTAAGGTATATCTGTAAATGGAAATAGGATGATTTTCATATCTTATAGCACAGCTACTCAGAATAATTTAAAAGGATAAAGTGTTTATCCAGGGCAAGTAGTTTCCTTTGCCTATATTTCAGAGAACTTTCTCCTTTTTGTAAATAATTTTCATACTACTTTAATCATTGTTGAATGTAATTAATGATGTTCTTAAGAAAATTTCAATCTATTTGTATGTTTTATGTTCGAGTCATTTTACTTTTGAATCGAATTCAAAGTGGCAGTTTCTGAAAAAGAGGGAAATTTTATTTGTGTGTGTGTGTTTATGACCACATGATGGAAGTGAAAACATAAAATTTTGTAATGCTATTTCAAGCATTAGTTCGGTGAATAAAAAACAAGAGGATATTAGTATTGTCAGATAAAATTGTTTATTCATATGTCTGCACTCATAAAGTAATATTTGTTGCAAAATGTACAATCATATTTGTGAATTAATTGCATTCTAAGAAGGGAACAATAGGTTTTATAGTAGCTGAAATAGGTTAATTTTTTTTAGATTAAAAATTATTTAAATATCTAAAAAAAGCTACCAGCGTGGTTTCGTAATTTCTCGTGCTTTCATTTCGATTATTTTGACATAATTAAATTGAATTTAGTTTTTAAAAAATCAACTAAAGCTTTTTATTTGCCTTTTAAAATATCTACTTTGAAATTACCATTTAAAATCTTAGGTAATTTGTATGCATTTTGATACAGAAGAGCCAAGCCGGCTTCAGTATAGGCCAGAGCTTCTCAAACTTTCAATATATGTGACCCAACATATAACATATATTGCGACTAATACAACAACAATTGCTAGAATATTGTAATATATTTACTTTGACGCTAAAGCAACAAAGCGACTTTAATTAAAAATTTCACATATTATAAAAATATGTATTATACACACTCCTGCCCACATAAATTAAGGAAAATTCAGAAGCACACAGAAATTGAACTCTAAAATAAAAATTTCACCTGTAGAATTATCACACACATCTTGAAGAAGAATATGCAAATCACAGAACCACCAGATGGCGCGGATAGTACGTCACATTGACGAGAGTGTAAGAGAGGGGTATATAAGGAATGGTGGCAAAGAAGTAAAATTATTCACAAGCGCTTTAAAAGCCTTTCAGTGCAATAACCGCATAGTTATGGCACAAAGGGAGCATTTGGATGATTTTTTACGTGGTAGAATTATCGGACGACTGGAATGTGGACGTACCGAGCTGGAAATATCCAAGGAACTTGGAATCGCACAGAGTGTCATCTCCGGGATTTGGCAATTATTCCAAGATGATGGTAATGTTAGAAGATGTTACAGCACAGGTCGCCGCACAACGCTGGATGAGGACCGGTATTTGGCAGTTACTGCCAAAAGAAACAGATGGAGCACAGCATCAGACTTATCTCGTAAGCTCTCTTCAGCTACCGGTACGACAGTTTCAAGGCAGACCGTGTACAGACGATTAAGGCACATTGGTCTATATGCTCGTAAGCCTGTCAGATGTGTTTCCCTTAACGCAACTCACTGTCACCTGAGATTAACTGGAGTAGAGAGCATGAATTGTAGACACCGCAACAGTGGTCTTGTGTGATATTTTCTGACGAGTCCAGGTTTAGTTTACAGTCTGATTTTCACCGGACTTTCATATGGAGAGCGCCAGGTACCTATTACCACCAAGAGAACATCATTGAACGACACCGTTACGGTGGTGCAGGATGGCTTCGTTTGGGGAGGAATTATTCTTGGTTCCAGAACTGACCTGCATGTTCAGAGTGTAACGATGACAGGCCACACATATCTTGATGTCATTCTGAAACAACATGTATGTTTGTTTCGGGGTGCCTTGGGTGCTGAATTTCTGTTTATAGATGACAACGCCCATCCTCACCGTGCAAACATTGTAGACGAATGCCTTCAATTGGAGGATATCACCCGTATGGATTGGCCAGCATACTCACCGGACTTGAATCCAATAGAGCATGTGTGGATATGCTTGGCCGACGAATTGCAGCCCGTCAACCCCCTCCCACCTGTCTACCGGAACTTCGGACAGCATTGCTTGATGAGTGGTGTAATATTCCCCAAGATCAGATTGATAATTTGATACTCAGCATGCGTAGGCGTTGTAAGGCCTGTATTGCATCATCCGTGAGACATACTCTGTATTATCAATCATACTAACCATGTTATACTGTTTTTTTGTAAAAAGGTTCTTTTTTGAAATTTGCTCCAGGGAGTTAAAATTGCAATTTTATTAATTATGTCAAACATATAGCATCTTTTTTGCTTTTTACCTTTTGTTTAATAAATAGACTTTACAAATAAGTCAAATTTGTTTTGCTTCTGTCTCTTTCTTTGCCTGAATTTCATTAACCTTAATTTATGGACATGAGTGTAAATAGACTTTACAAATAAGTCAAATTTGTTTTACTTCTGTCTCTTTCTTTGCCTGAACTTCATTATCCTTAATATATGGACATGAGTGTATTTAGTATATGGTAAGACTATGTAAGTCATTAGTTATAATTAAACTTGCTTTTAATTTAGTATTGTTAAATTAGTTACCAAATTTATTTTACCGTGGTTTTATAAATATCTTATACCAGTAGGATTATGTATTTTATTTTTAATAATATATCAGGATGTATGCTATTTTGCTTCTTTTCAGTAAATTTTGATCGGTGTTTTAAATGTTTTTTTTTGTTCTTTTCGATATAATCGCGCCATACATTTTGAGAAATGCTGGTGTAGGCAACCAGAAGTTTCTGGATCAATTCGATAATTTTATCTACACTTTTATTTAGTGAAATATAAATAGCTACCATTAGACTTGTTTGTCCATTTTTGTTCTACATTTAACGGCACAAATTTCTGTTATACATGACTGATTAAACCCAAATGATTTTGCAGCATTTGATGTTACATGCAATGATGTGTGACATAAGTTGTCATATCTCCGTTAGTTTTAAATATAGCAACTCCATCCGGTCTCTGATTATGTTTTTGGAATTTAGCATTACACTGACAATTTGGAACATCTATGTTATCTTCCTTTTTTTCCCAGGTTTTGTTAAAAGTAACATTTTTATATGTTGCATAACTCAGTTACCAAGATCCAAATTATGTGCAAGTAGGCTTTGCCAATTCTTTGCCAATTCTATGAGAATATATTGATTTTCCTTTATCAGGAGGAAAATGAGTTAGTGAAGATATATGTGACTTTTTTAAGTTTGTTTTGTGATGGCTTTACAGGGAAGTATAAAAAGCAAACATTAACTTAATTCGCCTTAAATTTCTTCATTTTTCGATTACCCTTCACAGTTAGCATTTCTTTGCTGTGCTATTTTAAATAGTTATTTAAGCATTTATTCCCGAATGCAAAGGATATTTTTTAAATATAAAAATGCAGGTGTTTTACAATTTACAGAAGATGAATGAAAGTAATGCAAGTCATTTTACAATTCATGTAATCCCATATATGTTTCTGTTATGCTTGTGAAGCAAGATATTTGGCATTCAAAATTAAAATATTTTGACCCGAATCTTCTCGATATAAGCAAATTAAAAACCAAATGCTGCATTGAAATGATTTTCATATTAATATATGTGGACATTTTTATAAAACTCCTCTATCCAGAAGTCTCAAATATTTTGTCTCTTCGACATTTTCTGAGTCGAAATTAATTTTTTTTTATCTGCATCAGGTATTTAATGCTTAATAATTATTTAGAATTACATTTTTCTAGTAACTTATTTTTGCTTCATACCTAACCTAATTGACTGAAAATTGAAAAGAAACTTCGAACAAAAAAATTTTAACTCGTATTTTAGTCTCATTTATAATACTATTTTTAAATTTTCAATACTTAGACTTGCATAGAATATGTGCTATATTTGCTTAAAAATTTTATAATAAGCCTATAAGTAAAATTTTTTCACCTTTTCATATTTTATTTTGTCTGTCGGAAAAATTTAACGTGGAACATATACATTTTTTATCAGATAGTGGACTCTTCCCAAAAATGTCGACCAACCCTGATAAAAGCGTACAAGATGGATGGCTGATGATTATTCAAACGGGTATACCATCCCTCTTTTTTTCACGTGAATACTTTTTAGCGATGTGCATGTCGCGCAATATTGAATCTTGACTATCTTGTCTGAGCATGATTTCTGATTAAAGATGAAAGAAGCTCAATGAGTGCTATATTTCTAAACACGACCTCATTCAAGTTCACTCTTCAGCAAAACACGCCTATAGAAGTCATTGCATAAAAAATAAACTTCAGGATACGTCAGTTCATCTTATAGTTTTACCTAAATTTAAAAAAAAAATGTCTTACTTCAAACTAAACAAAAAACGCAGATTAAATAGTTCTGAATTTTCGAGCATATTGTGTGAAGATTAAAATATTTCCTTTATTTATAAATGTAATTTAGAGTAATAAAATTTATATATACTATCGCTTCATCTTTTTCTTGAAATATATTTTAAAAAATCCAAAGTTACTAATAAGTATTCCATTAAAGGAAATTTTAGACGTTAGTGAAAATAATCACTTTTTGTGGAAATGTGTATGTATGTGCTAAAGGTGTATTATATGTTTTGCAACGTTGTTAAAGTAAATCTAAAACCTCTCAATTTCTGTCACGTCATCGCTAGTTGCTCTTCAGAGATGCATGATGTGTAGTGCACCATACAAGTACAACTGGCGGTCAATAAAAAATAAACTGCAATGGGATCTTGATGGATCATCTTTGAGGAAGATGGTCATGAAATTTGAAGAGACTAGCGATGTGGATGTGCTGCCCGGAAGAGGCCGGAAACCGGTTGGGACTGAATGTGTTGAAGAAGTCGCTATTGCTGTGGTTAAAGCAACCTCCAGTTCCATCTATTCCTTAGTAAGTTGTCGATTAGTGTCTTGGAGATTCTGTGGTCAACAGTACGAAAAATCCTGCGATGCATTTTAAAATGGTATCAGTATAAGATGCACGTCATGCAAATGATGAAACGTCAATATCACAAAATACGCGTGATCATCTCTAACTCGCGTGACACTGATCGACCACTTGCTGAAGACTAGATAGAACTAGATTTTCGTTCCAAAAGGAATTTCTGTAGTCGTGCCCTCCCCTTGTAAGTCATCAATGTTCCAAATATGCGGTTAAATTCAACAAAGATTTATTGTGGCAATATTAGTAATTTTATTAAGTCAGAAACTTGCTATTTCTAATATACATATCCTGAGTTGTCTAAAACTCTTATTTGAGTATTGCTTTTTTTAATTCCCATTTCAATTAAAGTTGCTATAACAAGTAATTTCTAGGCATTGCGGAACTTTTTCACTGGTACATTAAATAAAACTTAGTTAAATAATGAAAATATTATTAGCTGGTTGTCCCGTTTCTTAAAAAAATGTGCGTGAATTGACTTATAAATGCTGTACAAAACATTCAATTCCGACTAAAAATAGTTTTTCCAATAAATTCTAAAATAAAATACTTTTCTAGTTTTTTGGTTTTTAATAACTTAAGCTTAGTCGGTACCCCCTATCCCGCTAATGTTAAATTGAGCTATTTTATGTATCTTTTTCTCAGAAACTGTTCATTATAAAAACTTCAAATTGTGTCCGTATATTGAGTATACTTTTATATTTATACTGAAGTGAGTTTTTTCAAATATATTGCTTAGGTTTTTCAAAAACTTAAAACGTAAAACTTTCACTATGAATTTTTTGAAAATTGTCATTTTTTTTCACGATAACTGACTTTTACAAAATTATTTTGGGAATTTTAAAAAAAAATGCTCATTTTAGTATATATAATTACATATCAGTTATGTTTACTGAAATTTGCATGAGGATCCTGTTAGTCAATTCTGAGAAAAAGGAACACGCAGTTTGAAGTTTTTGATTTTGAGATATATGCATTTTTAATATGAAATATCACTTCATCACAAAATTATGAACTACAGCATGTATTTGTCCCATTTTATTACACATTAGCTTATACCATATTTATTTTAAGTCTTTTTTGTTTCATATTTTACTTAAATTACCCACAAAATACATACATAGCATTTTTCAGTTTCCGTTTAACGAGACGTTTTGTAATGTTTACATTAGTTTTCTCAAAATCTGTATCAATTTTTGAAGAAGTTTTATGCGTGATGAATGATGAACATCAAAGGGGAGAATAAAACATCATGAATGCCTTCTAATAATGTATCAAAATGTGAAAGTCAGGATTTTGAAATATGTGACTATATGACATTTCTCGAAAGTTTTCATTAATGTTTTGTATATACACATGCAAACAATATTTTTAAAAGTATCAGATCTCAATAACTGATAAACTGATCAAATGATTTCTTAAACAGCCAAAATGAAACTGTTTTTATCTTTTTAAACATGAAATTTATGTATTTTTATGTACATATATAACAAGCTTTACATGCAACGACAAAAAAAAAAATCACGTCAAATATCTATGTACCTTTTATGGAGAAACTTTTTGAAAACTAAAACTTAAAAACTTGTCTGCACAATAAATAAACATTTATATTTGTACTGAAGTGAGATCTTTCAAATATACTTTTTAGTTTTTTCAAAACATCTTTTTACATAGCATCACTGCGAATTTTTTAAAAATTGTCCTTTTTGGCACGTTATTTGGTCTATAATCAAATATTTAGGGAACATTTTCAAAATCTCTCTTCAGTTTATATACAGGGTGTCCAGCCTTAATGTGAACCAATAGCTAATTAGCGAACCGTTCGGTTTAGATATGCACTTCCAATTTGAAAAATGTTTTAAAAAAGGCAAAGAATGTTTTTACGTGCTTTTCGAGCAAAAAAATTACAAAATTTAAATTTTTATACGGTCCCTAGGCCCTATCAATTATATTTAGGAAAATACGCAGTACACAAAAACAAAGTAAACAAAAAAGTTTCATTTTTATTACGATAAAAACTGACCGAGTTATACCTACATAAAATTGAAGCATCTGAGCTGCTCAGAAAAGGAGGTCGTATATAAATTGAGTTTAGAGAACAGTAATTCACTATCTATAGAAAGAGCGAATGAAATACATCATAGTAATATTAAAACATCGTAGTAAACATCATAGATTGACAATTTGTATTGCTGTATGGCAAACAATAAAAATTAAATTAAAGAAATACAACTTGTACTGAAAAGATTAAAACAGCTTTTGTTTTAACAAATAGCAGCAAAATAATACAGGATTTGCCGTTTACATCATAGCATAAAGTGGAATGATGCACCTATCATGAATCAGGGGCTTTATTACATCAGAATGACCAAATTAACTTAAAAAATGGTGAAGGCACGAGACAAGGGAATACGTCTATGACAACTCCCAGTTTTATACAAGCTTTGAACAGCACGGGCAATTGTACAATAAGATGTATGTCTTTGAGTGGGAAATTTAATGGCATAAAGTCTTGCCGCCTTTCTCTTATTTCGATTACTCTGCCCATAAAACAGTACCATTTCACAGTATTCTTCATTTGTATACATCTCGTTTTCCCGTACTAGAATTCGTAATATTAGAATACGAATGTATGCAATTTCAAGCGACTACACAACAGATTTTTAACGTTCGTCATGATCAACAAAAACGCAGCAAATCAGTCTGAAGCCATAGCATATAAGTCTATTTTTTGGAACTGCTTTTGATATGCTTTCTTCTTCCAAAATATTTTATTTTTCTATGTTTTACACGTACACAGAATACATTTTATTTCTTAACTACTCAATTATATTGTATTTTTAACGTATGCTTTTAAATTTAAAAACGATTTCCATAAAAGTAACGCGCAAGAGCTAAAGTTTCCTGGCAGAGTTCCAACTAATTTCACTTTGGAACCCTTTCTAGCTTCTTGAAAATGGCTACAAATTCGGTAAAATATATGTTTTTCGAAGTTCCTTAACTCTGCCAGTTTTTATCGTAAGAAAATGAATTTTTTTGTGTTTACTTTGTTTTTGTGTACTGCATATTTTCTTAAATATAATTGATAAGGCCTGGGGACCGTATAAAAAATTAATTTTTGTAATTTTTTTCTAAATGAGTTTTTTGGTTCGAAAAGCACGTAAAAACATTCTTTACCTGTTTTAAAACATTTTTTTAAATTGGAAGTGCATATCTAAACCGAATGGTTCGGGAATTAGCTATCGGGTCACATTAAGGCTGGCCACCCTGTATAGTTACATATCAGTAATATGCAGTGGAAATTGCAAGTGCATTTATTCAGTAAATTCTGAAAAAAAGAACATGTAGTTTTAGAAATAACTTTGAGAAAATTGCATTTTTACCATAATATGTCACTTCATCACAAAAATTATGAATTACAATATGTATTTGTCCCATTTTATTAAAAATCAGCATTTTTTCAATGTATTTTCAATAAAATAGGAAACAAAAAGGTCTTAAATATCTAAGAAAATAATACATAGCATTTTTCCGTTTTTATCTAAAGAGATATTTTGTAGATTTGCATCAATTTTCTCAAATTCTTTATCAATCTGTGAATGTTTTAGCTTCCATACATAACAAATATCCAAGTCGACGTGAAGTATCATATAAATGTAACATATAAAAATATATCAATATAGTTTGGTAAATATATCAATATATAATATATATATAATACTTATTACCCCAGAAAACATTCCATTTTGATAAGGGAGAGATATTTAAAAACACCAAGTATTATTTTCTCTAATCTTGATTCAAGAAATAAAAGTACCTGAGGTGGCGCGATTATCGGGTAAGACAGAACCCGGGAACTTTGGATCCGAAGCCGAGTAACTTAGCCGCTACACCAAAATGATCACCATGGCTTATGTAGATGATATCGCTACATACTCCCCCACCAGAGAGTCGGTGGATAGGCGAACGAACGATGTATTTGTTAAATCAAGCGTGTTTTTGCTGCTGTGTCGCTAGTTATGACGGCTTTGCTGATTGCGTCACTAGTAGGGACGACTTTGCTGGTTGCGTCATTCGTGCGTGACGGCTTGAGGGTTGCGTCACCATGTGATGGCTTGAAGATTGCGTCACTGTGCGACGGCTTTTTTCGGTTGATAGATGGTGCCATGACAGTTCAGAAAGTTGCGTTTTTCTGTGTTCAGCCAGGGTCACCAATGAGGTGGCGCGCTTATCGGGTAGGACAGAACCCGGGACCTTTGGGTCTGAAGCCGAGTAACTTAACCGCTACACCAAAATGATCACCATGGTGCGGAGGTTGTTACTGGCTTATGTAGATGATACCGCTACATACTCATTGATGTAAACTTAATATTGTTTATCTATAAGAGAGAGAGAATCGACTTTCTCTTCTAGTAAAAATAAATTTAATAAACTGTAGCATTTTTTTTATTTCTTTTTTAAAAAAAAAAATTTGAAACTACATTTTAATATAAAAAAATCTTCTGCTCCCATGTCATTTCTTAAAAACCTTTTATTTATTAATATTTTTAAAATGTAACAAAATGTATTTGACTTGTATTCACCTAAAAAACATTTTAGTACTTATTTAAAGTTCAATACTCCGTGTAGATTAATTTTAAACTCTAAAAAAATAGTAAATGTATATTATCCTTAAAATGTAATTTATTTTTTCCTTCATATAACAATTAAGTGTATGCACTTCATATAAAAGAGACATGAATTATTAGTAAATTAACTAGACAATATGTAAAATTAAAAGAAACAGCCAGTTAATAAAATTACATGGACGGATTAAATATTAAGAAAAAACACATAATACAGAAAAAATTTAATTAAAATGTGTTATTAAAAATTGAACACTGAATTTTATTCTAGATTCTCTTTATGTGTGTATTAAGTAAAAATTCTGAAACGGGAAGGTTATTATTTTTTTATTTAACATGAACTACATCCAGAACATTTAGCATTATGATTTAATTATTTTTGAAAGTACTGCATATTAATCTAAATCCCTCAAGGTTCTTGAGTGAATACGTGAAAATAATTTTTCCCGGAAGGTTCTATTTACAGTAGAAAAGAAATAAATCGTTTGCTGTGTTAATTTTTATTGTTCCAGTATAAAACGATTAAGCAAATAATTATCCTGCTTAATAATCGGCATTAAATTATCCCGGAAATGTTATTCTTTAAAGTCGTAGAAATAATTGCTCCCATAAATACTTAACGCTAAGTAAAACCAATTCAATATAGTTAAGAAATAGTTTTATTCACACAAATGCTCTTATGTAGAAATCTAATTTCTTTTTCATCATTTTTTTTTTTGAACATTTTAACTAGCATAATTCGAAAAATAAAGAACTAAAACAAATGCTTATACAAGACTTTTGAGACAGATGACTTCAAAAATTTATCCTTCATATTCCTATACCAACCAGAAAGTGTAGAAATAATTAAATGTTTTATTGTTTGAAAAAAAAAAAACGTTTATTGTGTGTATGTGTCTCTACCACTCATACATTTCAGAAAAAGAAAGAAATCAGTAAAATAGTACGAAAGAAAAATTTTCCTGACTAAATATGTAGGTTTATATATGAAATAGAAATAAATTCTCTATAAAATTAAAAGTAGTGTGGAGTTCTTTAAGGTTAGTCCTGATTCCAGTTTATGCTAAGCCAAATAGATGCAAAATATATGAATTGTTTTCCAACATTAACAACGTAATATACACTTTCATTAAAGTTTGGGCCACAAGAGAGAGGTGATTGTAAAGATATCAATTTTCAATTTTTCTTAAGGATTAAGCGCATTAAGGTCTTTTTTTTTTTTGAAAAAAGTAAAACACCTGATTCAGAAACACTTTTCTTAAGTGTATTCTAAAGCATTACGGTCAATTTTTTTTAATAAAACAAACTCATGGGAACATTTCATTAAATTTACTAAAGAAAAGGGTTTTATTATTTCACAAATTAGGTTAAAAAATTATTGGGAATCTTTTTCAAAAAAAAAAATATTATACATTTAATTTTACTCAAAAACTATTTTGAAACCATCTTTAAAGTATGCGCATAAACTATAAGTATATGTTTTTAAAATAAATTTAAAATTAATAATATTCAAAACAAATAAAGAATTTTAAAAAAATGCATTATTTTATTGTATTATTGAAATTTTATGGAATATATTACTTGGTTATCTATGTATTAATGCACAAAAATCTCACGAACTTAAATTATAACTAAAACAATGTGTGTATTTTAACTTTAAATTAAATAATTAAAGAAAGTTATTATATTGAGGGAAATGATTCAAATATTTATTGTGATTAAACATTGATATGTTAACGATTCAAGTTATAGATATTTCACAATATGGATTGTAAATACTAATTTCCCAATCTTCAAATAAGAAACAGTTTGTGTAAATATGTGACATATGACAATGTAAATTATAAGTATTCTAAAAATAATGATTAAATAATCAAAATAACAATTTCATTAATTTAATTTTATATAAGACAGTAATGTTCCAGCTCTATATATTTTGTTTTATTATACTATACACAACATTTCTCTCTCTATTTTTTCTTTTTATTTTTTAAATGGAGGAAATTATCTTTATAGTCAAGCCAAAGGACTAGAATCGATAGATTGAGGTATGATCTTGTTCTAAGGGACTTTATAGTAGGAGGGATGAGTGAATATTAAAGTAACAATTTAGATATATACACACACACAAGGACTTTTGGCACCAAACCTCATAATTTTGAACTTTTTTTAAGAGACGAGGACGACATGCGAGCTGGCACCCCTCTCTTCTAACTTCCATACCACTCCACGGGAAGAATTTTGAGCTTAAATATATTTAAAGTGTCTGGGCTCCTTCTGCTTAGCAGGCCTCCAGCAGTTCTAGTCCGTTTCCTTGACCGCAGCCCTATTTAATAGAAAGACCTGTAAACAAAAGACTTCGAAAACAAATATCACCAATGTAAATTATTTATTCGAATATTGCTGATCAATACACTAAAATATATATATATATATATATATATATATATATATTCACAGTAATTATAATTGAGTCATGAGAATAAAGTAACGAATAGCATTCACTTTATATCGAGCTTCCACAAAAGCAATAATTGCATCTAAACATATCTATATTTATTCCAAGATTCCAATAAGATACCTATACAATTTAGACAGAAAAAAACTGCTGCTAGAAAGTTTGAATGTCACTCTTGAAGTAATTCAATAAACTAAATGCCTATAAAAACATGGGTCAATTAAATAAACGGCTATATTTACATACATAAATAACAAACATACTGTAAAGAACATTAGTTAAAATTTTAAATTCCAGTCCCTAATCAAAAAGTGACATTAAGAAACATTTATGAAAAACCATTTGAATTTATTTGAAACGAGATTTCTTTATACCAATGTTTTTCAAGGAAACAAATTACGTATTTTGTATAGTTTCATGTATGGCATTTGGATGCGAAAAAAATTTCACTCGTTAAGGAGAAGAATTATTTCCAAGTTTTAGTCATATATTTTACTGAGATAAACATAATCTTAGAAA
>BMAO01002024.1:0-22804 GCA_019973975.1 Trichonephila clavata
TCCTAAATTCCAAACCCGCCAAAACGACAGGACAGAGCCTCAGCAGATTTAATCGTGCAGTAGTCCTCGTACACGAGTTTTCTGTGGTACAAGGCGTCGAACCCGCGTCGACAATGCTACCAACAATATGAAGACCATTATTTATGGATTATCACGGCCACTTTTGAAATAACCCTACGGACTATAATCTACATTTACCAAATTTTCAAATGTCCTGATAAAATACGCGAGTTTCAAATAATATTTCAAACAGATAAAAATAGGAAATTTATATCTTATGCTAGAGGTTTTCCCCTATCCCAAATCACACTCCCCACTATATCAAATTTTTAATTAACAAAAACATTTAAATAAAAGCATGGTACTAATTATAGGTATAAGAAAATTATATTTAAATTGTTACAGTACTGTCAACTTACAGCAACAATTCTAAACCTTGGAATTCCTTCATTTCATTATGAAGTTAAAATCGAAATATGAAGCACAAGCAATACATATAATAAATAAAAGCATTTAATATTTAAATTAAAAACTTGCATCTCTCATTTAGCTTTTTTCATTCAATATTTTCCAGCGGCAGCGAGAGATGCTCCACAGAAACTCAGTTTAAATGACTTCTTGATAAACAATGTTGGCTTCATTCATTATTTAAAGTTGTTTGTTGATATTCGAGTTCTGGAAGAATTAGATTCAACAAAGGCTGTTATCTACTTTGTTGATTGTTAAGGTATTATGTGTTTTCGGGCTGACAACCTTTTTATATAACATTCATTTATTCTTTGTTAGTATTGCCTTTATATGCAATGCTAAGATCACTGATACCAGTCCACGCAATTTTAAATCACAGTCTAGCCATGAGGAAGGTACTTGAACACGTATATCAAATCACCACTTGAGTACTTCAAAATTATCCTCAACATGGCTGTTATCATTAGAGGAACAAGGACTTGAGTGAGTGAATATTAACGTCGCACTGGTTGGTCATCTACACGAGGACATTTGGCAACGGATTTCGTCATTTTGAACCATGGTGAAATGACAAGGGCTTGAGAGAGTGAATATTAACGTCACACTTTTCAGCTACACAAGGGCTTTTGTAGACGCACCTCGTCATTTTGAACCATGGTCAAGTGACGAGAACGACACCTGAGCTCACACCACTGTCTCCTAAAACCTCACCACACCAACGGGAGGACGTTTGAGCCTCGACTAATTTAATGTGTGCATCGCGCCACTACACGGCGTGTCTTTAGTGGTACTGGGATCGAATTCATGACATGTCTGCCATGATCCGATACCTGGACCACTTGGCTACCACAGCCACAGAGCTTGAGAGAGAGAAAGAGGGAGAGTTACATTAACATGCACTATAAGGCTGAACGAGTGGTCGTGGTAGCCTAGTGGCCAAGGTAACGAACTCGTGGCAGACATGTCATGAGTTCGAGCCCCGTGCCGCTGGACCCACCGTGTACGGGAGCAATGTACGTTAAATCTGTCGTGAGCTCGAACGTCTTCTTGTTGGAGAGGTGTGGTAATTAAGAGAGGGATGAGAATTCAGGTGTCGTCTACGTCACTTGACCATGGTTCAAAATGACGAGGTCCGTCGCCAAAAACCCTCGTGTAGCTGAACATTGCGACGTCAGTATTCACTCTCTCTCATAAGACTGCACGAGGGCTATTGGTGACGGACCTCATAGTTTTGAAATCTGGGCAAGTGACGAGGACGACACCTGAATCATCCCTCTCAAAGAACTTCCACACCACATAAAGGGAGGATGTTTGAGACACAACAGATTAAACATTTATCAGCCCTATCTGCCCGGTGGGTCTTCAGGGGGCTAGGCTCGAACTCATGACAAGCCAACCTCGGGATTTTGACCACTAGAATCATTTCCGTACTGAACTAACGCCAGCCACTAGTTTAGCTGATAGATGGATTTCTATAATTCTTTTTTTTTTGTTTGATTTTTATTAGCTTTACTTTAGCACTTGAGAAAATTTATTAGTGACAAGAACGAATTCGTATACCTTTCTCCAATTTCATCTTCCTTTCTTGATATATCTTCTTAAAAAGGAAACATTGTTGCTGTTGTTTCTATGCAACCAACATAACGAATTTATCGTAACTGAACATTTTGTTCGTTCATTCGGGGTTACTCGTTATATCGGGGTCCAAACAAAATACAAATTTTTTGTTCGTACTTTTTAGAAATTAATAATAATCAATTACGCACAAAGCATATTGTTACGTAGATCGGGGTTCGAGGATTTTATGCAAAATCAGTTGCAAACAACAAGAAAGTTCTTTAACAGCGATGATAATTTATTGCCGAAAATCAATCCTTGAAACACAGCATTCAACAGCAAAATTCGCAGAATGAATATCAGAAGGATTTCACTCCTTCAATAGCACTTAGACATAATTATCAGTATCTAAAAATACACGTATATATAAGCTTATTCACGATCAAGGCAAGTTCACTAATCGCTAGTCAAAACCAGACTCGCTACTCACTGGTGGAAATTAGAGTGACTGTTCGAAACTTCTGGAAAGATGCGCTCGCGTCATAGATCGTGAAATTAGTAGATTTCTCTACTAATTTCTAGAAGAATCCAGAGGGTCCCGAACTCGTCAATTTGGTCACTAATGTTGCCACTTGGTCGCCCAAAATGATGCCAACTTGGCTCTATCGCCAAGTTCCCATTGAATCGCCATTTTCACGTAAGGTACGGCGTTGCTTATGAATATTACAATTTTAACATGAAATAAATATAGCATAGAGTAATATAAAGGCATTGCACATCCAAATACAAATTATTTACATTATTTTATACAAAATTCGTAACAATATCTATAGTTAGAAATTACACAGTTTTTATTCGGCAACTAAAAGCACTTCTAGAGAATAAATAAGCACCATTTATTTGGAAATTTTAAAATGCTAATAGATATTTTTGATTTCTTGGTTTCTTCTTTCTTACTGAACTCGAAAGAGCTCTTTTTCAACTTCATGCAGAGAAGAAAATATCGCGTCTTTTACATCCCGCTGCTTGAGGTTTGTTTTCCCAGTTCCCAAACAATGCAAAGAATTAGAAAATGGAACAGTTTTGATAGTTTCATTATCAATTTCGGTGTCAGAATCTCCCTTCTACCGACTCCGACAAATCAATTTCCTTAACTTCAGTTGCACAGGTAGGCAGTCCGTCATCAAATATAACATAATAGTAAAAATCTTAAGACATCCCTTGCATGGAGTGGGTTGATAAGAAAGGGATTTCCTGTCCTATTCAAAACTCTCCCGATAGGTTACATTCATGACTCATTTGTACCTGTTAAGTCTGATAATGGTCTGCACCTTTTCCCTTCAAAATGTGCTGCCTACTGATGGGAGGCTGGCATGGGATGGTCTTTTTGTAATTGTATGTTCCCCCTGTTTACAGGATATTGTTGAAATCCTTTAGAGTGGGGTGCAGTTCCCGGAACTCAGGGGTGATTAACCTCATACATTTATTTAAAATTGTAACTTTGCACCTTAGGGCTGACCAATAGGAAATGTTGTCAAAGAGTACGCGGAAGAATAACTGGAGTGATGTGTCCTCCCTTAAAAGGCGCCGCGCGACAGTTTTAGAGACCTTTTTCTCTCTCTCTTTCTTTTAGACCCCTCCACCTATTAAAAGATCCAGGAGAATTCTCCTGGATTCTTATAATCCCCCCTAGCAATCAGCCTACTCACTTACTGGTGGTGAGTGACCTTAGCTAATTTTTATTTTAATTTTTTTCTAGTTCAATTCTCTTGCATTTCCCACACAGGCTAGCTTCTCTAGATCCCACCCATTTCTCTAGTTCCAACGTTTCAGTGCAACCAATCGAGTGCCTACTCACAAAGACCCATCAGCCAATGGCAGCCAAGCCACTCAATAGAACTCAAGGTCATATATATATATCTTGCCTACTCGGATCTTTCCGAAACAGTTCCTATAGCCACGCCTCCGTGCTTCGTACACCCAACCAATCAGAAACTATTCTATAACCAAGGCCCCCCAACATCAGGTCACAATCAACGATCCAGATATGTGATGGAGGAACGCTTCGCGTTCCATTTCCCAGTGACATCCAGCGTCCTTTTCGAGACCTTTTTTTCATTTTTTTTTCAGAACCCCAAATGTTGTGAAACATCTGCAGTTAGAGAACACGCAGCCACCACCCATTCCACAGCCTCTGTTTCAGATAAGCGCCATGTTTCTTAATTCTTATTCTGGTTTAATTTAATTCTTAAATTTGTAATGTTAACGTTTAAACTTGTAACTAATAAACTAAATTATTTAAAATACACAGAATGGAGATTAATTGTGTAGCGTTATCTTTGAATTTAATTGGACTAGAGTAACTCACTGCGTGATGTGGACTAGAAGTTCAATAGACGAATCTGGGTATTATGAAAGTTAACTTAAATGAACTTAAGGGTAGTTAACGGAGGGGGGGGGGTGAGTGAGGGAATATTAACGTCCCACTGTTCAGCTACACGAGGGTTTTTGGGGATGGTCCGCGTAATTTTGAACCGTGGTCAAGTGACGCGGACGACACCTGAGCTGGCACCCTTCTCCTAACTACCACACCACACCAACGGGAGGACGTTTCAGCTCACGACAGATTTTACGTGCATTACGCCCCTACACAGCGGGTCTTCAGTGGTACTGGGATCGAACTCATGACACGCTAGCCACGATCCGATGCCTAGACCACTCGGCTACCGCGGCAGGGTAGTTAACGGGAGCGTCACATCACTACAAAAAAGAAATTCTGTTCCGGACAAAAAGAATTAAAAAAAAATCAGCTGTTGAATAAATCATTCGAGGTTTATTATTCGTTACATATTATTCGTTCGTTCGTTTATTGTCTTCATTTTAATTGAGGAAAGATAATAGTTCGTTAAATCCGAAATTTTTTAAATAATTGTTCCGACTGTAATTTCTCTGCATATATTAGTTAACTGTGTTAGAGTTTTGATCATATTCCTTTGGTTTAACAGTTGTTTTAAGCTATCCTGTAGCAACACACATTGAGGGACCACTTTGTCATGACCGTCGGACAGTTCTATGAGCCTTTGCTGCACAATATTGCCACTAGGTAAGCTAGAATGGTGTAAAAAAGAATATCGAGGAATGCTAAAGGTACTCTTGTATGTTTTCTACAGAAAGCAAGGGAAAACACTTCTATCAAATTCGCTCAGGCACCCAAGAATTGAAAGACAGACAAAAGAAACGTGGTCTGATAAATTACGTTTTGAGTTTCTATCATGCAGATGAGTGAGAGCTTGACGGAGTGAGTGAAGATTAACGTCGCACTGTTTCAGCTACACGAGGGCTTTTGGGGACGGACCTCGTCATTTTGAACCATGGTCTAGTGACGAGGACGACTGCTGAGCTGACACTCCCCTCCTAACTACCACACCAACGGGAAGACGTTTGAGCTCTCGACAGATTTAACGTGCATCGCTTCCCTACACGGTGGGTCTTTAGTGGTACTGGGATCGAACTCATGACATGACAACCATGATCCGATACCTTGACCACTTGGCTACCGCGGCCACGAGAGCTTGACGGAAACAGCATGGATGAGTGAACAAGTATTTATAAACGTCGCACTTCAAAGTAACACGAGTGCTATTATTGACACACCTCGTCATTTTGAACCACAGTTAAGTGACGAGGATGACACCTGGATTGTACTTAAATACTGAAAACTAGAATACTGCACCTTTAGATTCTACAATTTTTTTAAAACTTTTCATGACCTATTGGGAAGGATTGCACGAAATTTCGGATTTAGGAAATTTATATGACATTTGTTTGATTTCATTTTCATCAAACCAATGCCCTCTAAAGTAGTTCAAAGTCCTTGTAGTTCTGAGTCTCGGCTAAAGGACCAAACTTCCGCACCACGTGAGTGAATGAATATTAATGTATTACTCATCAACGACTCGAAGGCTTTTTGCAATGGACGTCTGACCCTGGTCAAGTGACAAGGACGACACCACATCACACCAATGGCAGGATGTTTGAGCTTTGACAGATTTAATGGTCATCGTTTCTCCACACGGCAGGTTTTCAATCGTACTAGGCTCTAACTCATGACATGCCGGCCACGAGTCTCTTACCTTGACCACTAGGCTACCGCGGCCTCCACACCTTGTTCAATATGACGATTAGCCGCTCATCCGGTATAGTGGTTAGTGACGCAGTCAGCGGACTGCTGTGCCGTAGTAACTGGGTTCAAATCCCGGAGTAGGCATGGATTTTTGTGTTGTAATCCTTTCTTCCTTGTGTTGTAAGTCCTCGTGTGATAAGTTGTGTGGTGCAAGGGGTTTATAAATGTTCTCAATAAAAAAAATATGACGATTAAAATGACGATCGTGAGCCTATATAGATTTGACACATATCAGCTCTTCCAAGTGATGGGTTTTCAGTTGCAACAGGACTCGAACGAGTGAATATTAACGTCCCACTATTCAGCTACTGGAGTTCTTTTGGAAACTGACCTCGTCATTTTGAACCATGGTAAAGTGACGAAGATGACACCTGAACTGGCACCACCCTCTCCTCACTACATAGTTCGAGCCTCGACATTTAACGTGTATCGACCGCCTCTACACGGCGTGTCTTCAGCGGTACTTGGATAGAACTCACGACACTCCATCTGCTTGTCTGTTACCTTGGCCACTTCGATACCACAGCCACAATGGGACCAACGATTCAAGCCGGTCACAAATTTAAGACCATGACCAATTGACTAACGTGACCACTCGATGGACACTAATTGCATGAGGTAAAGATGCAAGATCCTTTAGTACGGCAGGTATTAAATAACTATTAATTTTTTAATTATTCCATATCCATTAACATCTCTTATAATTTTACTCCCTTTAAAACGATTAAAATTGATACACCAATATTTCCTGCTTAGAGGAAAATTACAAAAGTAACTAAAGTCTTTTTTTATGACTTATAAACTATAGCGTTAAATTATTTTCCTGTCTTAGCATTTTTTCTATTCTCTCTGTGTACGTTGCATAAAGTAAAGGATTAATAAATAATGTTTTATTTTGTTTAATAAGTGTGACTTCCAGATCGAATTTCATGTTTTCCGTCCTTTCTGTGCACTCTCTGTATCGTCCCGCGGTTTCTTTCCCAGCAACTAAACTCTCAGTGCCAAATAAACACCCCCATTTACAGATTTTTAAATCCTAAGAGTTAAGAGAACTGGATTTATATTTAGTAGACAAAAATTAAAAGCTTCTTGCTTTTACGATGCGTAAATTAAATGTTCAGAATGAAGGTTTAATTTAGTTAAAAATTATATGCCAAATAATTAGAATATATATATTATTTTTAGAAGTATAATTAAGTTTTCGTCTTTTTGTGTGCATGATATGATGTACTACAAACACAATTTTTTCAAGTTTTTATAAAATGTGGTCGTTATTTTTTTAAGTAAATGTTACTCTCTATATTTTAATATAAAAGCATACATATTTAATAATATGCCATCATATTCATATGCTCATTAGCAGTTTCAAAAAGCAAAATAATTAGTTCCGCTTTAACTATGTTGGTGGAAGTAATAATATAATTATTAAAACAAACCATAAAAAATACAATTCCTGAAACTTTAAGTATCGATAAATATTATGTAGGTTATACTTTAAAGTGCCCAAAACCATAGTATAACAATGTACAAATATCCAGTTGTCATTAGCAATGCGTAGGGATGTATTGTAACGCTTTCCGGCCTCGCAGCTGCAAAATCGGCTTCCTTATGCATTACGCCGTTCATATTCACTCGTGCACCCCTAAAATATCCCGGGATCCTTTCATCTAACACCACGACGACACCATGAGAAACCAAAGGATGGATGCCATCTGTGAGCCGGACCACGAGTGAAATTCCAGGTGTTAGAAGGAACCACCCCCACCCAAAGAGAGTGAAGAGATATTTCGTTTGAAACACTCGAAAAGAGATGTTGTGCTTGCCTTCTTCACCAATAACATGTTCTCAGTAGAATGAAATACTCCATTGTTTGAATAACTTGTATCAAATTGTGAATATTGTAAATAATAGCTGTAGACATAATAAATCCATAATTTAACACCTTAACTACCCTAAAATTGTGAATCTTGCCAAAAATTGACAAATTTCTTTTATGATTTTATTTTATAGGCCATCTTATTAACTTTATAAAAATACCAAGTTTATCGTTTTCCGTTCCCTAGAACAAAAACTACAAGTGTTTTAGTAAAAGCAGATGCCATTACTTTAACCAAGATGTCACACATTAAAACGCGTTTTACTCGAAATGTGTTTCTTTGGAATTGCTCAAACAGGGTCAGCGATTGCTCAAAAAGTTTTGAAAATAATTAACTGAAATTTTTTGTGTATTCTCTGTATAATACTAGAAGTGTTTTAACATTCGGGTTTATCAATTACTGTTTTATTACAAAATTTACAGTCCCTTAGGTGAATATAATCACTGTCTGTTTAGCAATTTCATATAGTAACTGAGATAAAGTGCTCTAGTTTTTGTAAAAATTAAAATATATCTTATCCTGAAGGTCATTTCAAAATTGAATAATATAGCAACACAATAGATTGAAAAAAATTGAAAATTTGATCATAAACCTTTGGTGCAGAATGGGCCGCGTTTATGCTTTTTTTTTGTCAATTTTTATCTATTTTTTCCGATTTTAATAATAATAATTTCTTTTTCACTTCTTAATTTTAGCATATTTTTCTTTAAATGTACTAAAAAAATCTAAAAAAACAAAAAAATTCACATATCTCCATTTTTTTAAGAAAAGTCGCAACCACAGTCGGATAACTTAAGTCTGCCTCGAACTCATTATTTTTCCGGAATCGTCACAGTACAGATGGACAGGGCAGTGTGAGGGCTTTCATTTCTACTCCTCCCCCCCCCCCAATGATTTCTTATAAAAAAATTTTATTCTCAATTATTGCCACCCGACGGAAATTAATAGATTTTGAATGGCAATGTTAGTTACAGCTATATGCAAGGAACATTCCATTTTGAAAATTGTAATGGAACTAAACATTCCTTTATTTACATGCATGTGTACAGAAAACATTTCTAGTGTTACTTACCACCGTGTATGATGCAGTTGCGAACCGCAGCTACCTTTGACGTATAGTAGTCAGCATTATCAGACAAGCAATAATCTGTCAAATAACAGTTACAATTCGAGGCGTACTGTGTACATGTTTCTGAATATGTGTGATTATTTTTTTATTTATTAAAGAATGAGATTTACTACCCGAGAAACCTGCTTGATCTGATCTCTTATGGAGTTTTCAGTATTTAGTGTTAAACAGTGATGTGTTTGCGAAATGCTCTGCAAATCTTTTTTTACACTTATAGTCACAATTAATACTATTTCGTTATTTTTAAATATTCCATCGATTTGGTTCGGCTTCCAGATACAAATTATCTTAAGCTTCTCAAGGAAAATAATGTTTGAACCATAATTAAGCATTACGTTATTTCTACAAATTATTCAATTTTGCCTTTTTGTTGTTATTCTTATTTTCCTTTGCTATAATTTAATCATTTATTTTCTATTGTTGCTAATACCACCTGCCTGATGGTATCAGAGGCCCACGAAATTCGTCACGGCAATTGGCTAGACGTATGTCTGTCGTTAGCCGTAGCTTTGAGCACCAAACAGGTGACAGTATGATATGGCTCGGTTTCACCCTAGTTTTGAGGGAGAACATCCTGCAGGTGGTCAGGACCTCCCAGCTCTTTTTCCCTTTCCACCAACTTCTCGAGAGGATTTGTGACTCGACGAATATTTAGAGTACCCCCATGCCTCAAAGGCCCTATTCAACTGCAAACCTCCATGCCTTTTCCGGGACTCGAACTCGGGCCCTACGACACAGCAGACAGCGTCAGTGACCACTATACTGATGAAGCAGCATTTTTATTTTTCTATTATGAATATTTATTCTACATTCAAAGTATAAGCATATCCTTTTATTTTTAGCGCGTTTTTCACGTAGTGGAACAAAAGCATTATTAGGACGCAAATTTCGTCTTCGTTCCATATTTTTTGTCGTACCTTTTTCTCAGCCAATAAGCAACCAATTGACCTCGGATTTTCGGCATTGGGTCGTATTTGTGCCCTAGATGAACCGAATCGTATTTAAATTTTCCCATAGTTTTCCCGAATTTTCCTACAAATTTTATTGAATTTTGCTTTTTTTTGTTGCTTTTTTATAATGCTGATACAGATTTGTGTCATTATTTCTTTTCAGCTCAATAGTAATACATTTAGAGGAGTGGTACAGTACGCTACTTTCTGTTAGTAAAAAGTTCATTAGTTGCATTATTGTAAAATACAGTCGGTCGAATAAATAGTTGAGCACCGTGACCCTTTCAAAAAATGATTGAAAATGGAAAACGACCCTTTTTGAGTATCCTCTCAAAGCGTCTTGAACTTCTCTTCAATATCCATATCGAAACTTTTTTCAAATTCCTCCGAAAAATATTTTTGATGGAGGCGAGAAAATTTTTCAGCCCATCCCAGACGAATGATTTAAAACGGGGGGTGATCCACAAATGAAATGGAGACATGTCAAGCTTGGTGAAAGCAGCGACCCATGAAATGTAGACAATGCAACGTTGGTATGTCGAGAAAACACAGAATCATTCCAATATGGGTGTGTATCTTGTTAGAAAATTGGGGACGACCCATCTCACGACTTTATAATCTTGGCGTGTCTAGGAAACACGGAGGTCTCAACTGGCAGCCAGCAGGCGAGTCCAATTTTTTTGTGTCAAGTTTTTAAAAAGATGCATTCCAATCTTGGTGGATAATGTGGCCCAAAAAAAGGGGGACCCAGTCGACATGCGACTCGGTCCCCCAATTTTCGGATTTTTGAAGATTTTGGCTAAAAACATTTACCGATAAGACTTGCAGAATCTGCGAATTTCCAACATTACGCCAAATCCTGAAAGTCTTAACGAAAAACATTTAGCATTTACCTGTTGCCATGGAAATTCTTTTTCCGTCAAAACTGCCAGATTTGAAATATTCAATACAAACCCAAACCTGACAGTTTTAACCAAAAATAAAATTTCTAAACTCTTGACTGCATTCAGAAGCACTCTGATTTCTGGCTGCTAGCTGCTCGCCTTTTATATATTCTAGTGGGGTCACGTGAAACGATTCCTATTGGTTGACACTTTACAACCTTGACACTAATCTTTAACGTATCTTTGTGCATCTTTTTAACACAAGTTTTCAAAGAGAAGCCCTCCAACGTTGGCACCTTCCTTAACCCAAAAAAAGGGGGACCGAGTCGACACAAGAGTCGACTCGGTCCCCCTTTTTCTGGGCCCATGGGCATTTTTACAGTTCAATATTTACAGTTTAGTCCAATATTTACAGTTGAATATTTACAGTTCCATATTTCAATTTTTCTCACTTACTCTACCAGATCAGCCATCTGTCTGTTGCATTCGGCGTGCAGCTTTTTAAAGTTTTGCAGGTATCTGGCAAAACGGTATGACTTTACCATAGTGCACTCGGAAATGTCAGAATATTCATGCACCTCATCGTGCAGGTGATCTAGTAGAGCACGATCGTTCAAGTCCTGAAACTTTGGCAAAGTTTCCAAATTTATAGTAAAGAGCCCCAGCTGCTCAAAAATTTTACGCTGGTCCGACCCTTTGACAACGATGAGTCCCTGATTTCCTTGCGCCAGGTGGCAAAATTTGCCCCTGACGCAAAAGGACAGGTATTCTAGTGGCACAGATCCAGGGATGTGGCTCTTCAAACTGAGGCGCTCGTTAATAAAACGGTTGGCCCGACAGTCTTTCGAGGTGGTAATTAGGTTGCAGTGATCCACCGTAATACAAATTACTTCTGGGTCCTTTCCATCCTCCGGAATCGTGGCAATGGACAATTCGATTGGTACAGGCTTGCCTCCATGATGAAATACATTAGCATGGGCGAAGAAGGCTAGTTGAGACATGTTGCTTTGAGAGAACTCTGAGAGAGAATGTCTCTGTCTGCTGATGTCTCGCCTTTTATACTCTTTAGGGTCACGTGAATCGATTCCTATTGGCTGATACTCTCCAACTTTGAAACCCTATCCATATCAAGAGGCATCTATATATATTGGATTACTGATCCAACATTGAAACACTATCCATATCATGAGATACCTATTGACTGATTCTATCCAACATTGAAACACTATCCATATCATGAGATACCTATTGACTGATTCTATCCAACATTGAAACACTATCTATATCATGAGATACCTATTGACTGATTCTATCCAACAGGACCATGCAAAAACTACACGTGCCATCAGGCACCTTTCGATTGATTCTATCCATCCTTGGTAGAAATCTTGTGGCCTCTTTTTAACACAAGTTTTAAAAGAGAAGCCCTCCAACGTTGGCACCTTCCTTAACCCAAAAAAAGGGGGACCGAGTCAACCTTGTGTCGACTCGGTCCCCCTTTTTCTGGGCCCATGGGCATTTTTACAGTTCAATATTTACAGTTTGATATTTACAGTTCGATATTTCAATTTTTCTCACTTACTCTACCAGATCAGCCATCTGTCTGTTGCATTCGGCGTGCAGCTTTTTAAAGTTTTGCAGGTATCTGGCAAAACGGTATGATTTTACCATAGTGCACTCGGAAACGTCAAAATATTCGTGCACCTCATCGTGCAGGTGATCTGGTAGAGCACGATCGTTCAAGTCCTGAAACTTTGGCAAAGTTTCCAAATTTATTGTAAAGATCCCCAGCTGCTCAAAAATTTTACGCTGGTCCGACCCTTTGACAACGATGAGTCCCTGATTTCCTTGCGCCAGGTGGCAAAATTTGCCCCTGACGCAAAAGGACAGGTATTCCCCCCAGTGGCACAGATCCAGGGATGTGGCTCTTCAAACTGAGGCGTTCGTTAATAAAACGGTTGGCCCGACAGTCTTTCGAGGTGGTAATTAGGTTGCAGTGATCCACCGTAATACACATTACTTCTGGGTCCTTTCCATCCTCCGGAATCGTGGCAATGGACAATTCGATTGGTACAGGCTTGCCTCCATGATGAAATACATTAGCATGGGCGAAGAAGGCTAGTTGAGACATGTTGCTTTGAGAGAACTCTGAGAGAGAATGTCTCTGTCTGCTGATGTCTCGCCTTTTATACTCTTTAGAGTCACGTGAATTGATTCCTATTGGCTGATACTCTCCAATCTATTGGCTGATACTCTCCAATCTATTGGCTGATACTCTCCAACATTGAAACACTATCCATATCATGAGGCATCTATTGGATTACTGATCCAACATTGAAACACTATCCATATCATGAGATATATCTATTGGGTGATTCTATCCAACAGGACCATGCAAAAACTACACTCGCCATCAGGCACCTTTCGATTGATTCTATCCATCCTTGGTAGAAATCTTGTGACCTCTTTTTAGTACAAGTTTTTAAAAGAGATGCTCTCCAACCTTGGCACCTTCCTTAACCCAAAAAAAGGGGGACCGAGTCGACTCTTGTGTCGACTAGGTCCCCCTTTTTTGGGCCCCATGAGCAATTTTTTTTACTCTACCAAAGCTAAAACTTTGGAGCTCCATTCCGCCTGCAGCTTGTTGAACTGCTGCAGGTATTTTGCAATTGAAACGATTTCAGCATGGTGCAATGAGACACGTCCCCTTCTTCGTGGAGGTCATCATGCATGGGGTTGGGAAAGGTTCCATCACAAAGGGTGTTGAATTTGGGCAGCATCTCCAGAGCCATGGTGGAGAGTCCCAACTCTTTAAATGTTTTTTGCTGCTTTGGGCTTTTGACAACGATGAGGCCTTTTCTACCTTGGGACAGCTGGTCAAACATGCCCCTCACGCAATATCGCAACCATTGCGCCGGCACACTCTTGGGCAGCGGGCGCACCAGACGAAGACGGGCGTTTTTGCAAGCATTGGAACGCATGTCTTTGGGCGTGGAGGTCAGGTCCTCGTGGTTCACCGTAATGCAGAGCACTTCGGGATCACTGCCATCCCTGGGAATGGTGGCAATCGATAGCTCGATGGGCACTGGTTTGCGCAGGTGGTGCAACACGCTAGCATGGGCAAAATAGGCGGGTTGATTCGACATGTTGCTGAGAGAGAATAATTCTGCTGGCTAGAGGCTGGCGTTATATATGCTCGAGGAGCGTGACGTCAACTGGCATTCCATGTGCCAAGGCCTTTTGATGCGAGCGCTCCACGTGTTTTTCCAAAGCCCGTTTCCAAGGTTGGGGCATCAGCAGACGCCAAGGGAGGTGTTTATCTCGATGCATTTCCCAATCATCCAACCACGTTAATAATGTCACGTACACATCCACCAAACGCGTGCATTGCGTGAGATTCAACGCGTACGCCTCCTTATTGTGGGGTTGATACGCCTCCCAAACTCGGCGAGACGGGGGACGACCCAATTGAAAAAATCTCAACTCGACTCCTGGATCCCACGTCAAATCCAAATGACTCGTAAACACGACCACTGTTTTTCCAAACGACCGAGGAACGTGCACACCAAAATTGGGCTCAAAAATAATGGTGTAAGGATAGTCTTGCTCGAAATATGTGACTCGATCCGGCCACCGACCCAGATTTCCAAAAACAATCGTAGTGCGAGAACGACACTGGTCCAATAAATTTTGTACCGAAACCATTTTTTCTTACATCCTCTTGTGTAATGTGTCAAGGTTGGTATTTTTTTGGACAAAAAAATCAGACTTGTTTCCATAAAACATTTTCTTTATTTACAAAAAATATTTACAAAAAATTATGTACAAAACAATCATTATTTACAATATATATATACACAACTGCCAAGATTTATTTGCAACACAAATTTAGAGGTTCTGTCACTTTAAACCCAACAGTGTGTCTTTTCATAGGGTATGTTCTGGGCATTGTCAAATCCAGCGGGGCTTCCTGCTGCTCCATGACCAACTCCGCTTCAAAACGATCCAAAAACGATATAATGTCATTATTTGGATCAAAGAGGGAAGGCACCGTATGAATCAGCTGGGGTTCTTGTACATGGGCTGGGGGGGGGCTTCCATCACTTGTTCAGGCACCAAACAGTCTCCAAATACGTTTGACATTAAATGATCAAACGAAGTCTCCACAGGGGGATATGGAAACTGGATCTGCTGAGGTGGTTGAGCATTAGGTGGATCTGGAAATGGGATCTGCTGAGGTGATTCTAGAAATTGGACAGGTGGATCTGGAAATTGAATCTGCTGAGGTGGTTGAGCAACAGGTGGATCTGGAAATTGAATCTGCTGAGGTGGTTGAGCAACAGGTGGATCTGGAAATTGAATCTGCTGAGGTGGTTGAGCAACAGGTGGATCTGGAAATTGAATCTGCTGAGGTGGTTGAGCAACAGGTGGATCTGGAAAATGAATCTGCTGAGGTGGTTGAGCAAAAGGTGGATATGGAAAATGAATCTGCTGAGGTGGTTGAGCAACAGGTGGATATGGAAAATGAATCTGCTGAGGTGGTTGAGCAACAGGTGAATCTGACAAACGAATCTTTTGAGGTGGTTGAGACACAGGCGAATCTGACAAACGAATCTTTTGATGTGGAATGGATACGGGTTGAGGAGCAACCAAGGCAGGTCTGGCAATCATTACAGGGGGTCGCACGACCGGTGTAACGAGTGTTTTGTGGGATTTTTTTGGAATCCTAAAATGTTTCTTGGAGGGAGGATACACCTCTTCCTCCAAAGGTCGCTTGCTCGTCTCACCATGAGCCGGGGTCGGAGGAGGCAGTATGTAGGCTTTTTGGTCATATCGGTTCACCTTTCGGAAATCCCCCAGGTTGAATCCGCTCTGAACGAGTTGAGGAAGAATGGTTTCGGGAATAATGTCCACCCCAAATACGGTCTTTTGCACTGTGAGTAAAATGTAATGAGTTCCTGCCGGGATGGGATACGCCGTATGGGGCTCCAACACTTTGCGATGATAGAGCATTTGGTCAAATGGCTCAAAACTCCTCCTATACAGATTGAGTTTGCTTTGATGCTTTAAACTGGAGGAGGGCAGTTCGTACATTAGCATAGGCGCATGTGTTGTTTGGATCAAACGAATCTCTCCCGGTTTCACGGTGCGAAATCCAAAGGTAAAGCCAGTTTTTACGATAAACATGTTTTGGTGCATGAATCCCATCCGTTTGTCCGTATTCTTCAGCGGTCGATCGGGATTTCTCATTAAACCTTGCGACACCTTATCCCAAGTCATCTCATCGGGTTCAAAGGGATTTTGGATCCTCGCCGCCAACACGGCCCGCTTGAAATTGTCCATATACGATCGTCTGCAATGCCAACTATCGTTACAAAACATGACAAACACACGTTTCGTGGCCATCTCCTGATACAGGATGAATGCTTTGACCAGGCCCTGTCAAGCTGCATATTCCAACGTCTCGGTTTTCTCAGGTAAGGTCACTGGCACCACGGTGGTGGATAGGTGCTCTGGGAAGGCATCGATTGCGTCCATGCTGCTGGCGAGTCGAGAGACGACTGATTTGAAGCGTCCCAACGAGCTCTCCTTTTATACGTTTCAGACAGGATGTGGGCGGAGCTTGCAGTCACCAATCTTGCTCACGAATGAAAAATGGGATTGATGGGTTGATGCAAGATGGCGCACATGCCTTGCACGGCTACCCAACGATGACAATGTATTTCGTTACAAAAGGGACATTCCCCCCTGTTTCGTTCGTTGGCATTTAACAGCATCACAGGGATCCTTTTGAACGGACTGGCTGAGCTCCAACTAGCTTGAAATTCTTTCAATTTGAGCTTGGATTGATGATCCGTCACACAAATGGTACCGACATTGAGGTAATGCAAATATTTAAATAGTTCGTTGGGACATTGCCGATCCAAGGCATACGCGACGACACCGTTGGTGAGCGTGAATCCCTCATCTCGGAGACACAACACGGCCAAACCTTGGCTGTGAAAAAACACTTGAGCCGACACATGAGACGTGGGAATCAATCGATGGGCATACGGGGGTCGCCTGGGTCTAAAATCAGGTCTACGATAGGGTGGTCTGAAATCGGGTCTGCGATACAACCTAGGATCTCGGGGACCATTCTCGTTTCGTCGAAAATCTCGTTGAATGATGGAAGCTACCTTTCTCACAGGTGAATCTGCCCGTCGCTTTGGTGAATTTGACCTTTGCCTTGGGGAATCCATCTTTCGCTTTGAGGAATCCATCTTTTTTACAGGTGAATTTGACCTTTGCCTTGGTGAATCCATCTTTCGCACAGGTGTAGCTATCGTATGCACAGGTGAAGCTACCTTCCGAATAGGAGAAGAAACAATTGGTTCAGGTGCAACAGGTGAAGCTACCTTCCGAATAGGAGAAGAAACAATGGGTTCAGGTGCAACAGGTGATTCCACGGAATCAGAGGATTCTTGAAATTCCATTCGTTGTTGAGACTCAATGAACTTTTCAGGTACCATCGGTGGTTCAGGTAAAGATTCATAAATCATGGATTCCTCTTGAAATGGCTCATGGGATGGAGAAGCCACTGGAGTGGGTGGTAAAGGTGAAACAGGTGCTGGTAAATTGAACATGTCAATCAAATCATCATACTCTGGAGAAGAATCCATTGTGAACAATTGAGTAGGATGAGACGCGTGCAGTATTTGTACTCGTCTCTCAAAAAATATTGAAGGCTAAAAAAAAAATTTTTTTTTTTTTTTAACGTTGGCAAGTTTTCGAATAAGGTTGGAAAACCTTTTGAACAAGGGTTCTCCAAACATGATCTAAAGTAGAATGATTACGAGAGAACGTTGGCAGGTCGTGGTAACCTTGGTACTCTTTTCCATCGCCATGGGTTAATCATTCTGAGCTTTCGTTGGCTCTGAATCATTCTTTTCAATATTTTATCTACGACCAATGTACTTTGCAATTTATTTTTCAATGTATTCATTTCTGTGTTTAACTCGTGTTCTTTGGCTTTCCACTCGTTTTCTTTGGTTTCCCATATTTTATTTTCAACTAATGTATTTTCCAATTTAAATTTTAATATCATTATTTCAGCGTTCAACTCATTTTCTTTTGTTTTCAACACGTCCTTTTCCTCTTTCAACAAGTCTCTTTCCTCTTTCAATATGTCTCTTTCCTCTTTAAATATGTCTCTTTCCCTTTGAATGAGGTCGCATTTCGCATTCATCTCGCTGAGTTTGGACCTTAACAAGACTTTTTGGTCCATGGCCCACTCTTGCTTTATCTTTTTAATTTCATTCATCATGTTTTGTTGTTTGCGGGACAATACATACATTTCGTCTCGGATCCGTTGAAACAAACATTCACCCCCCTGGTTTCCCTCCTTTAAATACAATTTTGTGTTACCGTAGAGCGTCACGTACAGAGGAGTCTCTTCCCCTGTCACCTGGTATTGGAAAGGAAACACGCAATTTAAAAATTTAAATCCCGTCACGTGAATTGGTACATTCCATTTCAAATGACCCACGCGTCTGGTAAACATTTGATCACCTTGTCCCAACTGGCCACATTTTTATTTCCAAGCTGTTCCAACAGTAATCTTTCTATTCCTCCTGGAAAAAGCGTACAGAGAAAGGCAATACTATGCGCGTGCAAGGGTCGATTCATGTGGAAATGGGACCATTGTTCCGGATTCATTAATTTTTCGGGAATTTTACCCCCGTCACACGACGATTTAGGTTGGCTCACGTACACAATGGTCCGAACCAAATGAAAGGCACTCTGAATCTTGACACATTTCTTGGCCCGACCAGCAGAGGGAAATTCATAGCGAACTTTACCCTTCCAAATCACTTCAAACGCACTTTCTTGCTCACACGCCAAAATCATGTGTCGATGCTGTATTTTACCCCTCTCTGTCTCTAATCCATCGCAGAGACACCAAAAGGGTAAAATGACAAATTGATTCCGAATCATTTCCATTTCCTTACAAAACGTATCAAAAATGTTGTGTTTGACCATAATGTGAAACCATACCCAATCTCCTTTCAAGTAGCGCTGAATAATCCCCCACACATCTTTGCCCAATCCATTGTCAAATTTTATTCCCTCTTCCCATAAGTCGGGTTTCTCAAAGATTGATTCATAAAAATTATCCCTCAATCTGGGACGACCGTACATTTCACGAGGTATCGGTTGAAAGTACCTACACCCACATACTTCTGGCACCCTTTCCTCTTCTTCCGTCTCCTCCTCATCGTCCGAGAATTCCCAGACATCTTTGGCTTCGTTTGCAAAACGTTTCAAGCACGATAAAACGTGATTTATGTGGTCGGGATGATTCTTTTCTCCATGATTCCAGTGTTTTTTTCCAAAACAAAACACGCATTGCTTGCGAAAATTTAAAGAATGTTTCTCGGATGCATGTTTGTAATAAAAATGACCCAATGTCATTTGCTCATGACAGTTGGGGCAAACTACTAGAGTGCTTGAAAGTGTCTTGAGATGCCTAAAAAAGGTTCTGTCTGACATTTCAAAAGAATGTGTAACATCTCAAACGTCACGTAATACTTCGAGTGTCAACCCTTTATAGAATCACTAAAAGAAAAAGAAAAAAAATTTTTTTTTTTTTTTACTTGCATCGAAACATTTTTGACAGTTGAATGTTTACTTGCATTGAAAAGTTTTTGACATTTGAATGTTTCCTTGCATCGAAAAGTTTTTGACATTTGAATTTTTCCTTGCATCGAAAAGTTTTTGACATTTGAATTTTTCCCCCTCATTCCATTTTTTGTTGGGTTCCATTTCCCTCCTTTGGGGGTTTTTCGGTTACCCTCTTGGACATTTCATTGAATCTGTCCGACGTTGATGGGTGTTGATTGTGAATTTCCAACAACCTAGGTCCTGGCGATGGACATTTGCCTTCCTTTACGCATTTTCTTACAACCTTCCCACCGTAGGGAGGGCAATGTGTCCCGTATGAGGTCCCTTTATGTGCCTTGACCCTATGATGTACACATTTCTCTTTCAAATTTTTAAAAGGGGAGAGATGTTTATTTACCTACCCCTCTTTGTCGTAAGAGTACCTGTTTATCTGTGCAACTTTTGACATTGGTGCGAAGCGTTCATCTATCAAACCTCTGAAATGGGTGGGATCTGTCTAATCTATCTGACCTATGACATTGGAGGGACGCATTTATCGGTCTGACCTATGACATTGGAGGGACGCATTTATCTGTCTAATCTATCTGACATTGGAGGACGCATTTATCTATCTGTTCTATCTGACCTATGACATTGGAGGGACGCATTTATCGGTCTATAATCTATCTGACCTATGACATTGGAGGGACGCATTTATCTGTCTAATCTATCTGACCTATGGCATTGGAGGGACGCATTTATCTATCTGTTCTATCTGACCTATGGCATTGGAGGACGCATTTATCTATCTGTTCTATGACATTGGTGGGACCCCCTACATTCGTAAGACTCGTGAAAGGGAAGGGACACCTTCTCTTCGTATAGCCTAAGAAATGGAGGGTTGCATTTATCTGTAAAACATATGAAAAGGAGGGATATTCATTACAAAAGGGTACCTCTATTCTTTCCAAATATTTAAAAAAAAGTACTTATATTCAAGTTTTTTACTTGTTTGAAACCGCGACATGAAACCGCGACGAAAAAAGCAGGTTATGATCTATGAAGTTAACATTATCTTTAGTATGTAATAAGATAGTAATAAGTATGTAATAGTATGTAGGGTAGGTAAGCTTTTTCTTTTATTACTGGAAAATGCTGGTTTTTCTGGCTGATGGAGTGGCGAGTATGTGTGACGAGAATGCTTCTTGTTTCTTGCAGAGGGTGAACATAAAAAATGATTTCAACGGCAACAGGAAATTTCCACATCAAACCTTCCAACGTTGGTGAGAGGAGGGATGTTTCCATGTTTTCCTAACCCCCTTTGAGTTTCCTTCTTTAAATTTCCTTCTTGGAGTTTCTCCGTTTGAGCGATGCCCTTGGAAGGAGACGTGGGTCTTCAGACATGTCCCCCGTTGGATGGGATTCATTGGATAAAACTCCCGTGGAGAGGCTTCCTTTCCATGATTCGTTCTTTGTATCCCCCTTTCAACTGTTTCTTCAACATTCTTACTACACGGTTCCATTTTGTTTGCCCTCTCGAGTTTTTTTACCTGAAAAGCACTCCACATGACCCTTTACAGGCCTTTTTACCTGTTGAAAACCCTCTCATTATAGCAGGTAGCTTAATAAGGAACCTTTTGTTTCCTAGTTCATAATGTATCAAATAATAAGGTGAGTGAAAGGATGAAAATGAAAAGAAGAAATGAATCAAAAATAAAAATAATTTAATAAAATACAGGTAAAATAAATAAAATACAGGTAAAATAAATAAAATACAGGGAAAATGAATAAAATACAGGTGAAATGAATGTTTCTTGCAAAACATAAAAAATCATTTCAATGGCAGATGGACAAATGATTCTCTCAACAGTTCCACATCAAACCTTCCAACGTTGGTGAGAGGAGGGACCCAAAAAATGGAAAGGACGTGCTGAGCACATCCTTTCCATTTTTTTGGGTTTGACATTCAAAGTTCAAACAGTCTGCCTACACAGGGGGCAGGTGGGACTCTGGGTCCGCTCCAAACATGCTTTATGAAACATGTGTCTACATTCGGTCGTGAGGGGAAAATGCATGGGCTCCAGGCAAATGGGACATTTTTCAGGTACGCCAAACACGGGATCTGGGAAGGGAGCACTGTACAAAAGTTGCAGAGCCGTGTGACCCAGCGTCACCCATTGTTCCAAATCCTGCGAGCCCCCATAAGACCAGGCCACGCTCGCCTTTCGGTACAGATCAGGTTTCATGCATTCTGTCCAAATGCCCCGAATGTAGGCGCCGTGACCCCTTTCAGCCATCTTGTGGAGCACAAGGTCCTTGGATTTGAAAGGTTCGACGGCAAAGAGAAAGGGGAGAGAGCGCAATTTTCCAGATTCCCCCGAAGGACAGAGAACGTTGCACAAGGCATCGAGGTCGTGGAAATGGCGTTGAAAGTCCTGCACCGTCAACACCTCTGGAATGGGTAAAGCATTCAGACGATTCCGGAATTCTTTAAAAAGGCAGCAAATTCCCCGAAATCGGGGGATGAATACTTGACGAGGCAGTGTGAAACGCTAAATCGTCTCGCATCGTGAGGAATGAATGAGCTCTCTCGCCTCGAGTGCCTCGCTTTATAGCAGGGAGAAGGCTTCTGATTGGTCGATGCAACTGATATGAAATTTCAAGGCTGGTAGGATTAAAAAGATTCATGAGTAACACTTTTAATTCAACCTTGGCTTGAAAAGAGACTTGAGCTGCTAGCCAAAATTATTTTTGAGAGTTTAAATGTTTCGTAAGTATTCAATTCAATAGGTTCCAACCTTGGCTGGAAAAGAGACTTGTGCTGCTAGCAAAAGTATTATTTTTGAGAGAGGGTAGCGTCATTTTTTGCAAGTGTTTCATTCAACAGGTCCCAACCTTGGCATATTTATTGACCCAAAAAATGGGAGAATGATTACTGGTCCCGAGCTATGCTCCTTTCCAGCAATCATTCTCCCATTTTTCTGGGGCTCAATACAAGTCTACCTTTAAAGGTCGGGTTCTCTTAATGGATTGGGTGCTGCAGAGAGGACAGGTGTTTTGCACGTCCAGGTGTTGTAACAAGCACCGCATGTGGAACAGGTGCCCACAATGCG